>BQNB010018665.1:0-36030 GCA_026074375.1 Tanacetum coccineum
TTGTTAAATCCAATGTATCAGTTTTAAAACGACTTTTTGGTCGTTCTATATATATCTTGTGTTATTGATCTATGAAGTAACATGCCCCGAAGATCCTTATTCCGCCGCGACCCAATTTGGGGGTGTTACAGATTGGTATAAAGAGCCAAGGTTATAAAGAACCAGGTCAAATGTTTTTGCTAGACTATAACCGTTTTCAAACATTGCATTCATACAAAGGGGTTTTTACGGGACACACTAGTTGTTTGCATTAGTTAGTTTTGCTAGATGCTTACATGATGCATATACGTGTTCATATTATAGTACGTACGTTACTATGAGGGTATAGTATATATATACAAATATGAGTTTGCATTCTTTCGCACAACTCTACAATTATTTATATAAGGGCTATTTATATAAATAGGAGAATATCTCTTTAGGCAAGGTAGTACGATAAGCTCGTAGGTCCTAAGCGCTACCTAAACATTAAGCTATCAAATATGATACCTTAACATCATTCATTTATGCCATAAGTGCATACTCGTATTTACCATACCAACCTTATATAATATATTTATATAAGTTAAGTTTTGCTTGTTGCAAGCAGTTATGTTTTCATTATCGACGGTTACCTATACGTCTGTTTATATTAATTCCGAGCCATGGAGATTCCAATGAGCTTCTGATGAGGAGATAGAGGGACCAATGAAGGATCAGCCTCTATTTGCTGATGCCTCACCTACAGCCCTATCACCAGGCTACATTGCTAACTCCGATCCGGAAGAGGATAAGGAGGACCCTGAGGAGGATCCTGCTGACCATCCTGCCGACGGATGAGACAATTATGATAATGAGTCATCTGATGATGACAACGATGATGATGATGTTGAGAAGGATAAGGAGGACGAGGAGGAGGAGCACCTAGCTTCGGCCGACCCTTCTGCGATACCTATAGATGATCCTGTCCCCTCAAGCTGAGAATACAGAGGCATTTGAGACTGATAAGTCTGCTTCTACACCACCCACCTCTCCACACCATATCATCTTGTCTTTTGAGACCAAATCCCGTACAGTACGGATGTCTATTTAACACCATACTCCACGATCACCATCTGCTAAGGCAGGCATTACCGAGTTTGCTGCTACACTACCTTCATCATCACCACCACCAGAGAATGTTGAGTCACTTAAAGATAACATAAGAGTCTAGCATCTAGAATCTTGAGAGGCACCCTGGCCCATAGACAAATAGATTTGTCAGTGTAGCTTGTTTTGTATTATATCCCACTAAACTTGAGTAATACTCGGTTGGTAGTGTTAATAAAAAGCTTGTACTCTTTTACTCATGTAAACGATGTATTAAGTAATTAACTTACGTTGTTGGGTTTTATGATCATGCTACAGTACGATTGTGATTTTATTTATGTCATGGTTGCTGTTATCATATAGCTACGCATAACGTGGTCTCACCTTACCTACTGTTGGGATCACGAAGTGTCAAGATTTTCCTTGAATGAAACTGTCATATACATTTCGCCTAGTGATTTCAGGAAACAATGACAACTGTTTTATCAAGGGATGAGTGTGAGGAATTGAGCGGGTGGTAGCCCAGCGAAGTGGCTAAAAGCTATCGAGGCTAATTGCCATTTAATGAACCAAAACCAACATGGCCCGTAAGTCAATAAGCCAGACCGAACAACAAGAATGCAAGGTAGCAGAGAATGCTAACAACAAGAGAAAGTAGGAAGGTAACCACAATGGGCAATGTACTGTAAAGGGCGGGAATTGCAAGAAGGTTGGCCACATGACCCGGGAGGGTAGAAATCCTACTGCTGCTAGGAATCAACGAACTCACACCTGTTATGAGTGTGGAAGTCTGAGACACTTCAAGAGTAAGTGCCCAATAGTGAAGTTTTAGAAACGTGTGAACAAAAAGATCAGCACTCTTTCCGAATGCCAGGCTGAGAATAAGATGAAGTTGAATAACACTTCCCAGAACAATCAGAACCAACAACAGCCGAATAAGAGGCAAAATAATGGCAAAGCTTAGCTTCAAGGCACAGGAGAAGAAAATATTACGGCGGTCCAAGCGTAGTGGTCCTAAATGCAGACTATCATCATGATGGTCCATATGCCTCTCAAAGGCTACAGGTGCAACATAGTGGGACCATCTGGTCCTAACTGTAGGAGACCTACAAATGAACAATACAACTAACAACAAAAGATGCCACGGGACAAGTCAGAAGCTAATGCCTATGATTGAGAATACAATGGCACTAAAGAAGGGATTTTGCCCAGAGGAAAGAACCAAAATGCAAAAAACCAAATTGGAGTGATTTTTGTTGCGGATCACATGGAGTGGCCTACCGTAAGTGATGGGAAACGCGATCAAGACCCTAACAACATTAAAGATGAGATCAAAGCTTAACAAGAGAAAGTTATTGTCTCACTTTTGCCTAATAAATCCTAAGTGAAACTATCTTGAGACTTTATCATCCTTAGGAGTTCTCGTTGTATTCCTTAAAATATCAGTTGTACGAATGATTTCAAATTATCTATTCAATTATCGATTATAAGAATTTCGTCAATATTAACTCGGTTCCCTTATTTACTCTTAAAAATTTTTTTTTATTTATAAACTACTCTCATGAATATCTTTAAATTTAATAACGCTATTTAACGGAAAATGAGCAATCATCGTATTCCTCAATTATACATGGCCTGATCAACTATGTATAATTCAGGAAGGTACCATGCCGTGCTGAGAGTAGTCACTCTAAAAACCTCTTGTTAAGGAAACAATTTTCTACTTATATCCTGTTTTGTGTGCGTATTCATAGAACGCGGTTACTTTTGGAAATCAAATTAGTAACCATATCAACTAAGCAGACCTTCACTCCGTCTTACTATAAAGTTGACATCATCTTATACCAAATCCTAAGCCGAGAAGCCAAGACACATTACTAGTCGCCCTATGACAATTTCCCTATCGAATTTGCTCGCCATTAGAGAATTTACTAAATCACCCATTCAACATAAACGTAATGCCTGTAGAACTTGGTAGTTTCGATGCTATAATCGGTATGGACTAGTTGGCGAAGTACCAAGCGGTCATTGTGTGTGCCGAGAAGATTGTTCGCATCCCCTGGGGAAATGAAACCTTAATCGTACACGGTGATGGAAGTAACCAGGGAAATGTGACGCGATTAAACATCATTTCGTGCACTAAAACGCAGAAGTACATGGAAAAAGGGTTTCCTATCTTTCTGGCACATGTCACTGCAAAGGAGGTTGAAGACAAGTCGGGGAAGAAGCGACTTGAGGATGTGCCAATCGTTCAAGACTTTCCTGAAGTATTTCCTGAGGACTTGCCGGGTCTTCCTTCGACTCGACAAGTGGAGTTTCAAATTGATTTGGTACCTGGTGCTGCACCTGTAGCACGGGCACCTTATCGATTGGCGCCTTCCGACAAAGGCTTTATAAGACCCAGTTCCTCACCCTGGGGAGCTCCGGTCTTGTTTGTCAAGAAGAAGGATGGATCATTCCGGATGTGCATTAACTATCGGGAATTAAAACAAACTGACAGTAAAGAACCGCTATCCACTCCCTAGAATTGATGATTTATTTGATCAGCTTCAAGGGTCGAGTGTCTACTCGAAGATCGACCTAAGGTCAGGTTATCACCAACTGAGGGTTCGAGAAAAAGACATTCCAAAGACTGCCTTCAGAACTCGTTATGGCCATTATGAATTTCAAGTTATGCCGTTTGGTTTGACAAACGCACCTGCCGTATTCATGGACCTTATGAATCGGGTGTGCAAACCATATCCGGATAAATATTATGTATTGTTTTTTTATTGTACCGATATTCTGATATAATTCGAAAATCAAGCAGAACACAAAGAGCACCTTATCTAATCTTAGAGTTGCTAAGAGAGAGGATTTTTGTATGCAAATTTTCCAAGTGGTAAATTATTGGATTCCCAAAGTAACAGTTTCCTCAGTCACGTTTGATCGATAGTGAAGGAATTCATGTGGACCAGCCAAAGATTTAATGCCATTAAATATTAGACAACTCCAAAGTCACCAACAGAGATGCGTCAATTATTAGGTCTTGCTGAGTATATCGAAGATATCATTGAAGGTTTTCAAAGATCGCCAAACCAATGACTAAGCTTTACTCAAAAGAGAGGGTCAAGTTTGTTTGGTGTCGATAAACAAGAAGCAGCTTTTCAACTGTTGAAGCAGAAGTTGTGCAGTGCACCAATCCTTGCATTACCTGAATGAAGCGAAGATTTCATCGCATACAGCGATGCTTTAAAGAAGGTTTTGGGTTCTGTGTTTGATGCTAAAGAGAAAAGGTGAATTCTTATGCATCACGCCATTTGGGAAATTCATGAAAGATCTATACAACGCATGATTTGAACTTGGAGCAGTAGTGTCTTGCTCTCAAATATAGAGGCACAATCTGTACGAACCAAGTGTACATTTCACTGATGCATAAGAGCTTATAATCACATTCTTGATCAGAAGAACTAAACATGAGATAACGCCGATGTAGAGTTGCTAGTGATCTAATGAATTGCGATATTCTTTATCACCCGGGAAAGCCAATGTCGTTGCTGATCTTTGAGCAGGAAAGAACGAGAACCACGTTAAGAGTTTTTCGAGCCTTAGCTATGACTATTAGTTGGACCTTCCCAAACAAATCTGAATATCTCAGACTGAAGTGTCACGAAAACCAGAAGAACATCAAGAATGAAAGATGTTGGAGTGAATGTTGGTTGAAAACGCTAGAAATCCAAAGGCGATTAGGACGGAAAAGTTGGAACCCTGTGCGGATGGAACCCTATGCCTCAATGGCAGGAGTTGGCTACCTTGTTATGGAGATTTACGGACTGTGATCATGCACGAGTCCCACAAATCAAAATACTCTATACATCCGGGTCCTGACAAGATGTACCAAGATATGAAGAAGCTATTAATGGAGGGCCCAGTTTATTTATTTAAGATAAAGCCGACATTCCACCTAATTTAGCAAGTGTCTGACCTGTGCTAAGGTCAAGGCTGACACAAAGACCATCAGGATGTGGACAACCTAAGATACCTAATGGGAGGGGACAACATCACTATGGATTTTGGTTACAACTTCCTAATCGTCGCAAGGGCTACGACACCATTTGGTGATCGTTGACCACACACTAAGTGTCTCGGACTTCCACACAATGAGAGAGACTGATCCTTGATAAACTTGCAAGAATGTACCTAAAGGAGGTGGTCACGAGACATGGAATACCTGTTTCAATCATTTGTGATCGCGACCCGAGATTCGCATCAAATTTCTGGAGGTCACTTCAGAACGCTTTGGGTACTAATTTGGATATGAGTACTGCGTACCATCCACAAACAGACGGGCAAAGCGAGAGGACCATTCAAACTCTCGAGGATATGCTGCATGCTTGTGCGATCGACTTTGGAAAGGGTTGGGTTAACCATTTGCCATTAGTCGAGTTCTCATATAACAATAGCTATCACGCTAGCATCAAGGCCGCACCATTCGAAGCACTTTATTGTCCGAAAGTGTCGTTCACCGTATTTTTGGACCGAAGTTGGAGAAGCTCAAATACTCGGATCCAAACTAATTCAAAGACCACTGATAAAATCATCCAGATCAAGCAAAGGAAGCAAGCCGCTCGTGATCGACAGAAGATTACGCCGAGCTGAATCATAAACCATTAATTCCAAGTCCGGGGATAAAGTTATGCATAAAGTTTTCTCTTGTAAGGGTCGTTCACGTTTTGCAAAAGGGAAGTTAAACCCTAGGTACGTTGGACCTTTCAAGGTGTTAGAAAAGGTTGGAGAGGTTGCTTACAAGCTCGAGCTTCCTGAAGAGCTGAGTAGAGTTCATAATGCATTCCACATGTCTAACCTGAAAAAGTGTCATGCCGACGAACCATTAGCACGTTCCTATGGATGGTACTTCAATCTTGATGACAAGCTTCATTTTGTTGAGAACCATTAGTAAATAGTGGTCATGAAAGTAAAACGGTTGAAGCAAAGTCGGATCCCATTAGTCAAGGTTCGATGGAACTCCAAGAGAGGTCCTGAGTTCACATGGGAACGTGAAGACCAATTCAAGAAGAAATATCCACACCTCTTCACCAAGACCGCACCGTCGTCAAGCGCTGCAATTGTGAGCCTTGAGACAAGGCTCGTTAACGTGGGAATGTCTATAACACCCTGTGTTTTAGAGTCATTGACACGTTAATAAAATTTATTTTTAGTGTCGTACGCGTTTGCTTGTAATTTCATGTATTAAGTAAAAATCGCGTAAGCTAAAAATTAGCGTTTAATGTAAACGGGCATCAAACAATTAAGCGTTTACATCAATCAAGTATTGAATAATTATTTTGAGAATAATTATTGTCATTGTTCATTCATTTTTTATTGGATACGTAAAGTGTATACGTTTCGCGATAAATTAAGTTTAGGCATACCCGGAACCACAAAAATATTTCTACGCTTCAACAAATGCCTAGTATTATTTTTCAATGATCAAAAAGTTTATAAAACTTTACTTCATTTATAAAAGTGACGCCCCATATATATAAGAAATAAGCAAGTCATACAAGTTCAAAGTTATACATTTTATATAAAAGCTATACACTTTACCAACTAGAATTACAAGGTTATACTTCCATTTTTCCAAGATTTTAAGCTAGATATTTATTCCTTAAAACCATGGGATGATATACTCATAAGGGAACCAAAGAGCAAGGTATTAATGAGCTAGTGTATGTACAAGTTAGGGTTAGTAAGAAAACTAGGTCAAGCATAGTGTTTTTGACCCTTGTTTCCCTCCCCTTTGTCCCCTTGAATCTCACGGCATAAGACCCCCCCTTGGACTTTCCTAGTCAAACAACTAACTAAAATATCTACCACCTTTTCCTATAAATACATGCATACATATGTAAATTAACATACACATTTCACTTAACAAAAATCATCTTCTTTCTCTCCTCTCTAAGCCAAAACCCACGGCTCATACACCCTTCATAAGCAAACCATACAATATTTTTCTACAATCTATACACTCCTACACACATCCATCCTAAGATATTCTAAGGTGTTTCCAAGCATTGGATTACCTTTTTCAAGTATTGAAGCTAGAAAGGAAAGATTAGGGTTTCTAAGCCTAATCTAGGGTTATAATCTTGCAATCTTTGGTCTAAACTCGGGTTTAGCACTTATTTCTCATCACATTCATCCTTCCTAAGGTCTTCTAAATACCTTTATACTTTTCATTTCATGATTTTATGTGTTTACATGTTCCTTATAGCTAAATCACCATATAAGACCTTTAAATATGTAAAAAGAGTTTTTACTTATTTTTATGAATTTATACACTTTTTCTTATGTCATGTTGCTATATATATCATGGAATAATGGATGTATAAGTATGTTAACATGTCGTTTAAGTATAAACATGTTTATGTATAAATTAGGGATTATAAAGTTATTTAACATGTTACAAGTAAAAGTAATATAAATGACTTGTTAATCTTGGACAAATGGAAAATATGTGGACTAATGGGCATTAGTATAAGTATCATATATGTCAAAATAGTTATAGGGGATTTTATAATAAACTACTAGTTTAAAAGTATAATAAAACAAGCTTTTTTTTATGAATACACTTGGATAATAAAAGGGTGTTTTAAATTCGACATCATACAGTAGGCATAACCTTTTTATAAAAATAATACGCCTCCCGACGATTCCGAAAAGGTAAGAAACTTGTCAAACGGATAAATAACGAAAAAGTTACGTTAAAAACAAGTTATACGTTAATTAAACGGATTTTATAAAATAACTTTTATAAAAACCTTAACAAACAGCAAGTGGGTTAGCTTTAACAAATAAAACTTATTTTTAGGATTCTAAAATGATAAGAATCATGATTTTTCAATTTATAACGAATAAGTTATGAATTTCGCGGGTTTTCGGTAATTAAAAGTTTATAAAAATAATTTTATAAACTATGAACAGTAAAACACTATTCATGACAGAAAGTTATATTTTTGTAAACCTCATAAATTGATAGAATTTTCATTAACGAGAACGTGCTCGAAAGAATCACTAAAAACGGAGCTATAACGAATAAAATATGACGTTTACGGGTTTTACGATAACTAAAACTATAAAAATAAATTTATAACTGATGTGAACAGTAAAAAGTACTGTTCACCAGAGGGTCAAAAATATGAAAATGTCAAATTATGATAACTCGTCCTAATACGAAAGCGTGGGCATAAGAAACGTCAAAATCGGGCTTAAAACGCAAAAGTTATGCTATATTTACTACAACGATAATTATAAACGTTTTTACTTATTAAACGTAATTTTACCAAAACCATTAGTTGGTGATTGAGCTATATAGAATTATATGTGGTTATCAAAGTACTATATTACTAGGGAGTTTCATAATGAGGCCTCTTCGGGGTGGCGTATCGACGAGTTGCTGGATTTACGATTTAAAGTGTCCTAGCTCCTCATACGTTCACTACATGACCTCTTAATTATGATAGCCCGAACGATAGTATGATGTAACTAACATAGACCTGTATATGATGTTAGTTAATCGAAGTACATGGTACTTATACGACCTATGATAATTTAGGTTGCATTCGATCTTTTACGTGACGCTTTATCTGCGATATTTGGATTATCAGAACTCAAGGTGAGTTCATAGCCCCACATTTTTACGATTTCAATGATTTATAACTATGGGGTGGAAACATGCTTTGTTTTATAAATTGGACGCAAGTGGATATTTTATATTGATTACATGTTTGCCTAAGTAGCGATAACCCAAGTTGAGCCCATTATCATGAACTGTCAATTGCATAGATGTAGTTGTTAATTACATTATGTGAGCGCGAATGTTATGAATAGATCTATTTGGGGAAACGACCTCCCCGTTCGGGTGACTAGCTATCACCGGGAACGAACGTATAGCATGTCGAATTTGGGATGTTTTCGGGTTGAACATCTAATCGGGCAGAAATTGCAATATATATTTATTATTTGGCAAGAAAGATCGCGAGCTTCATTGTCATGAGCTTAGGAAACTGTAATCTGTGTTTTGTGATGTCTACAAGTGTTGCATTAATCACGGAAAGTCTTGCGGTCCTGCATATTATGATTTATCAAACCTATGAATTCACCAACATTATTGTTGACGTTTTAAAGCAATGTTTTTCCAAGAGATCATTAAGCATAAGGTGCCAAGGATACATTGGTGATTTTGTTTTGTGCTGTCATGCAAAAGTGATAATGTTGTATATATGTTTTGGGAAACTCAAGTGATTTGAACCAGTAATCTTTGAAATAATAATAAGGAAGCAATAAAGCAACGGGCTATTGTATCAAATATTTGTTAAATCCAATGTATCAGTTTTAAAACGACTTTTTGGTCGTTCTATATATATCTTGTGTTATTGATCTATGAAGTAACACGCCTCAGACCCTTATTCCGCTGCGACCCAATTTGGGGGTGTTACATGACATGCTTTTCCGTAAACAATTCTAGATGGAGTGCTTCCAATGGGTGCCTTATATGCCATCCTGAATGCCCAAAGTGCATCGTCAAGTTTGTCTGCCCATCTCTTCCTGTTCTCGTTTACGGTTCTTTCTAATATACGTTTAATGGCCCGATTAGTGTTTTCAGTTTGTCCACTAGTCTAAGGATGATATGGAGTAGCAAGTCTATGCGTAACTTTATATTTTTAATGTTTTCTCTAGAAGGGAATTACAAAAATGTGTCCCATGATCATTTATTAGAGCTTTTGGAATCCCAAATCTAGAAAACAATCTCTGAAGGAATCTAATTACTACTCGAGCGTCGTTAGTGGGTAAAGCTTCGGCCTTAACCCATTTTAAAACGTAGTCGACAGCTATGAGAATGTATTTGTTATTTCGTGAAGAATGGAAGGGTCCCATGAAGTCGATTCCCCAAATGTCGAAAACCTCGCTGACGAGAATATTGGTCATGGGCATTTGGTTTTGGAGGAGATATTTCCTGCCTTTCGACAGGCATCACATTCTCGAACATACGTGTCAGAATCTTTAAAAATGGTTGGCCAATAAAATCCTAATTCAAAAACTTTTCTTGCGGTAATATCAGCCCCATAATGCCCTCCAGTTGGTCCTGTATGGCAATGTTTGAGGATCTCATGTGATTCCTTACCAAAAAACGCATCGCCTTACAATTCCATCAGGGCATGATTAGAATAAATATGGGTCGTCCCATAAGTATTTCTTAACATCGGCCAAGAATTTCTTTCTTAAATGAAATGTCAAGTATTGCGGAACGATTTTGAGACAAGGAAGTTTGCGTAATCTGCATACCATGGGTAGGTTTCTGATTCCTTTATATTAATAACCATTTGGTGTTCGTCAAGGAAGGAATCGCGTATAGCATCTTCGTCTAGTTCTTCTAACTCTGGATTTTCTAATCTAGAAAGATGGTCAGTGGCTAGGTTTTCTGACCCCTTTTTATCCTTAATTTCGATAGTAAATTCTTGGAGGAGCAGAACCCACCTTATGAGCCTAGGTTTTGCGTCTTGTTTACTAAAAAGATATTTTAGGGCCGAATGATCGGTGTAGACCACAGTTTTGGCCATTATCAAATAAGACCTATATTTATCAAAGGCGTACACAACCGCTAAGAGCTCTTTCTCAGTGGTAGTGTAATGTTCTTGAGCGTCATTTATAGTTTTACTAGCATAATAAATTAGTCAGAATTTTTTATCAATCCGTTGTCCCAAAATAGCCCCCACACCATAGTCGCTAGCATCGCACATTAGTTTAAAATCAAGGTCCCAATTTGGGGCAATGATAACTGGGGCAGTCATTAATTTGCTCCTAAGGATGTTAAATGACTTAATGCATTCGTCAAAAAAGATAAATTTTGTGTCCTTTATTAGTAATTAAGTCATAGGCCGGGCGATTTTCGAGAAATCTTTAATAAATCTTCTATAAAACCCAACATGTCCCTAAAAACTTTGTATTCCCTTAATATTGGTTGGGTAAGGTAATTTTGTGATTACATCCACCTTAGCCTTGTCTACCTCTATCTCAGCCTTGGATATCTTATGTTCTAAAACTATTCCTTCTCTAACCAAGAAATGGCATTTCTCCCGGTTAAGAACTAGGTTAGTTTCTTCACACCTAGCTAGCATTATGGATAAATTGTTGAGACAAGAATCAAAGGAATTTCCAAAAACAGAGAAATCATCCATAAAAACTTCCATGAAGTCTTCACACATATCATGGAAAATTGCTATCATACATCGTTGGAATATGGCAGGGGCATTACATAAACCAAAAGGCATCCTCCTATAAGTAAATGTCCCATAAGGACAAGTGAATGTAGTTTTTTCCTGGTCTTCAGGTGCCAAAGGAATTTGGAAGTACCCTGAAAACCCATTAAGAAAGAAATAATATTCATTTCCAGACAATCATTCCTTCATTTGATCAATGAAGGGTAAAGGAAAATGATCTTTTCTTGTGGCATCATTGAGCTTTCTGTAGTCAATGAAAACCCTCCACCCATTGACGGTGTGGGTTAAAACAAGTTCATTGTCTTTGTTAGTAACAACAGTGACTCCTCCTTTTTTAGGGACCGCGTGTATCAGGCTTACCCGTGGACTATCAAAAATGGCATAGACTAAACCAGCATCGAGAAGCTTTATGATTTTGGCTTTCACTACGTCTTGAACTTTAGGTCTTAATCTGCGTTGGGGTTGAACTATGGGTTTAAAATTATCTTCCATCAAAATTTTGTGGGTGCAAAAAGATGGGCTAATACCTTTAATATCGGTAACCTTCCATGCCAAAGCACTCTTATGTTTTGCAAGAACTCCAAGAAGTAACTCCTTTTCTTGGGCAGATAATAATGAAGAAATAATAACGAGGAAATCTAGATTATTACCAAGAAAAGCATATTCTAAATGGGGAGGTAGGTCTTTAAGTTTGGTGGTAGGTTTCTCATTTTTACATACGTTTGCCGCAAAGAGAGTGGGTTTAATATACCCTTTTATATTCATGTTCTATATTTTCAGAAATCTGATTAATCAGGTCTTGTTCTCCTTCATTTTCATCTCATAGACTATTGATTTTGGTAGGTAAGTTGTGATTAATGGGTTCGAATAAGAATGAGTCGAATGGTTCTAAAGGAAGAATTTCTTTAACATGGTTAAGAATGGATAGGTCAATTATATCAACAGAGTGGCATGTGTCATCATCTGAAGGTGGATATCTCATGGATTTTTCAATGTCGAAAGTGATGGTTTCATCCCCAACTTTGAAAGAGATTTTTTTATTAAAGACATCTATCATGGCATGAGTAGTGGCTAAGAATGGTCTTCCCAGAATGATAGGAATTTTGTGGTCTTCTTTCATATAAAGAACCACGAAGTCAACTTGGAAGACAAACTTGTTGATTTTAATAATGATATTTTCTGCTATCCCTCTTAGAATTTGAGTAGCTTTATCGGCTAATTCGATACACATACGCGTAGGTTTTAATTCACCAAGGTTTAATCTTAAGAACATTGAGTATGGCATAAGGATAATGCTAGCCCCAAGGTCTGCTAATGCTTTATTGGTTCCCCCTTGCCCTATAACGCATGGTATAGTAAAACTTCATGTATCCTTTTCTTTAAGAGGAATCTCGTTTAAAACTAATGCTAAGCAACGTTCGTTTAATGTGATCTTTGATGCTTCGTTACCTCTTCCCCTCTGCGTAAGAAGATCTTTCATGAATTTAGCATACTTAGGCATTTGTTCTAGAGCTTTGATAAATGGAATATTTATACTGAGTCGCTAAAGATTTTCAAAGAATTTTTGGAATTGTTCCTTGTCCTTTTCCTTTCTTAGTCGTCTGGGAAAGGGAATGGGAGAGGGAGATATTTCAATGATAATCTTTTTGTTATCAGGTGAACCCTCTTTTGTAGATATGTTTTCAGTGGTTTTATTTTGAATGTCATGAATCTCTTCAAGAGGATTCTTAGGTAGGTTATAATTAAGCCTACTCCTAGTGGTTATGGCGTGTGCCAATCCTCTCAGATTTGTCTTGGTGAAGCTCGGGAGGCTTCCAACTCCTCTCCCATGTATCGTTTCAGCTATTCGTCCCAAGTGCCCTTCAATAATTTTTATAGAAGAGGCTTGCTTCTTGAAGACCTTGTCGCAATTCTTCTTAATCTTCCAAAATAAGCTCTCATTTTGTTTATGTTTCCTAAGAGATTCTTCAATGAAGGTTCTTAAGGTTTCTTCAGGTTTAAAATTCTTTTCTTCATCTGGAAGTTTATATTTGTGTTGCACCATTCGAACTTCCTCGGTAATATTATTCATGTTTTGCTCAAAATTGTTAATTTGTCCAAAAACAATGTTTAGGTTATTGTTCTTTAAGTCTCCTTCTTTATACCAAGATTGTGAATGTCTTGATAATTCGGTAATGGATTTTATTCCAGCTGCTGGTGTCATTCTTGGAATCGGCCCCTTGAAATCCACCTTCCGCCTGGTTTCAGTGTCCAACCCTTGATAGAAAATATGTAACTGTTCATGTTCATTAATTTTATGTTCAGGACAATTATAGAGTGATTCAAGAACCGTTCCCATGCAAGATGCAATGGTTCATCGGATTCTTGCTCAAAGTTTCTAATAGCATTAATTTGCTTGATATTTGAGAAGGAGGGCGATATTTGCTTAGAAAATCATTTTTGAAAAGGTCCCATGTTGTGATCAATCCAGTGGACAATTGTTTCATCCACTGTCTAGCCCTTCCCTTCAAGGTGAAAGGGAAAGCCATTAGCATAACCAGGTCCCTCGATACACTTGGAGAGTGGAAAAGGTCGATGATGTCTATAATATTGGAGATGTGTTCGTGGGGATCTTTGTTCATGTTTCCGAAGAATATGTTTTCTTTTCATTCGCCGATACATTGTCCCCAGAATTCGAATTTTATATTTTCTTCAAACGAAGGTTTAACAATTCCAGGTCTGTTGTCGTCCCTGGCCTTTGTTAGGTATTCGTCGATAGTTGTTTCTGGTTGTCCTGCATTACTCATTTCTATGAAAAATGTAAAAAATTTAACAAATTTAAACTAATAAATTGTAGCTCCCCGGCAACGGTGCCAAAAACTTGATGCGTATTTTATTTTAAATATATTTTTACCAAGTTTTAAATTTATAAAACTCGATTCACCTGACAAACGCACAAACGGACAGAGAACCCGATCGTGAGTAGTGTAGAGATGGTAAATCTGAGGTCGTCCCAAGAGCTAAGTTTTAATTAGTCTTAATTTGAATTGTCACGTATTGAAAATAGTTCAGGATTGATTTATAAAATAACAGAAAAGTAAATTGTGAGAAAGTAAATCGAATTCAAGTATTTATAAGACAATTGCAAGTATTTTTAGGGGAGAATCAACACTAAAATGTATCAAATATTTGATATTATCACTTTTGTTTTAAAATTTCCAAATTAAAGATGAATTGGTTTCAGCTATACAAGAAAGTTCTTGTTTTAAGACAAGAATTTCCTTATTATAAGCTTCATCCTTATGATTATACTCAACAATTAGTTTTCTCATTTAAGAATCTAAATCCTTTTCATTAGATGTGAAAACAAGTTGATTTTCCTTTTTAGATTCCAAAACTTTGACTTGTTTTCTATATATGTCAAGCTCAATGGTCAATTGTTCATTTACTTGCTTAGATTCTTGATTTGTCGTGTTACAATGAGTAACTTTGTGTTACATGTTCTCAATTAACGACAAAATGGCAACATCATTTTGTGCAAGAGATGTCATCTCTTGAACAACTTCGTTTTCATTATTATCTGGATATGGATTATAAAAAATAACATTATCACTTAGAAAATCCACATTCGTGTCATTAATAGAAACTAATTGTTCAGAAGCTGGCGATTCTTATACAAAAGGATTAAACATATCACTCGTGTTGTAATTGTCATAAATGAGTACCTCAGATAGGATATATGAATCATACGTTAGACCAACTTCATCCTTATTAACAGAACCAACATGTGACAACTTTGCTATGAAGATTGCATCTGCTAATGGTACATCATCAACTTCTGAATCATAAGCGTCTACCTTCTCTATCATTAAGATGGAAGTGGCATACAATTGTAATTCCTCACAATGTGAGTCAAAACCATCTAATCCATCAGCTAAGAATCTTGTTGTTCATCAGAAATCTCTATCCATGCCTCTTGTTGTTGTGCGAGCAACATCTTTTCCTTGAACCATTCAGAATCCTTAACCCTCTTCTTTGATGTACACTGTTTGGCATAATTCCCTTCACCTTTGTAGTTATAACATCTAATCACCTTTGGTGGAATTGCATTCAAGTCCCTAACTGTTCTTACTACCCTAGTATTTCCTGTTCCTCTACCCCTTCCAGCATTACCATAACCCTGAGCTTGTCTGCCTTGAACGTTCTAAACAACTACTCATCCATCTTAAATGTGTGCTTAAGTTCGAGGATTGGATGATGTTCTAAGTTGGTTGTTGGTTAAAGGGTATCGTGAAGATATAATAGTGGTAAGAAACATCATAGCTTTGTTTAAACTTGCTATTGGATCATCCGTGGGTAAAAAGGTTGGTACTACAAATCCTGAATCTGGCGATGTAGGCCTATCCGGTGGTTGTTGAGAAACAGCAAGTGGTTTTTGGTAAACAGCAGGTGGTTCATATGATGGTTGTGTAATGTATGGTTGTTGAACAACAACTGACATTGGTAGATTGTATTGAGACTTGTAACTTGAGTAAGATAGTGGTGGATTATAAGTATTTTCAATCAGTGCAAGTGGATATGGAAATCTAGCATTCATTGCACGAACTTCATTTGCATCTGGTTCATTCCTGCTTGAGGTATGCATACAGTTGATCGAGAATGACTTGATGAAGATTCTTTACTTGTTTAACTCCTGTCACAAACCTACTCCATTCTTGCTAAAGATGGTTAACAAACTTGGTATTCAATTGGAGTGGTTTCATCTCAAGCCCAATGATGTTGATATCATTCATCATCTTAGCAAACCTTATGTAGTATGAATGAATCGTCTCTCCTTTCTCTGATGTAAATCTGTCAAATTCATCTGCCAATTTTGACTCTTTTTCTTTCTTGGTACACTCAGTGCCTTCCATTAGCTTATCACCCTGTACCAGATTTGATGAGCTATCTTTTTATGATTCAACAAAGTATAGATGTCATTTGGTAGTCCATGGAGAATGATGTTTGCATCTTTTATATCACATTCATTTCTGATCTTTCCTTCAGGAATTAAATCCGTGAAAGTCTGCATACTTGTTACAACAGCTATTCCTAGTGCTTCATTTGCTGGGAAATCAACTACTTTGTATTGAAACGGACTGTGAAGAATATAATCAAGCAACGTATCTCTATGTTCTTTCCCCTCTACATATAACAACATATGACTTTGCCAAGTATTGTATCCACCCTTCTCTAGCATAGGTGGTCTGTTTTCAGCTTTGATAGTGAGAACATTATCAACAAGTTATGACATGATTAATTATTTTATGTTTTATGAAATGATATAAGTAATGATCGTTTTAATGATTAGGAAGTGATGTGTTGTGTTGTTTTTATTATTTTAAGTGAATTAGTATGTATGTGTTTTACTTGTCTCGTTTATAGTCCTCTAAGTCCTTAAAGTCTTGTTCTTTTGAAGTCTCAAATCACAATTCTCAAATAAAACTTAAACCGCAAGTTCAATGGTAAACTGCAAGCTTTGAAGAATTAACAACTTAAATCCCAAGATTTGAAACAAGAAGTAAATTGCAAGATTTTTAAACAAAACTTAAATCACAAGATTTTAAGTAAAACACAAATCGCAAGTTTGATGTTTAAATCAAATGTTTTATTTTGTAAGACCCTTGTTAAATCACAAATTGTATTTCGCAAGAAACTTAAACCGTAAAATTCTTTCCTCAATCTAAATCGCAATATTTAAATTTCAAGTTTAAATCGTAAGAATATATTTCACAAGTTCTTATTTCGCAAAATATTTTAAGTTACGCAAACTTGCCAAATTGAATAATTGTTTAGATCATTTTGGTTTATTGTGTAACCTTGTTTAAATCACAAGTCCAAGTCACTTTGTCACTATTCCGCAAGCCTTAAACCACTAGATCGCTAAATCGTAAGTTTTTGACAATCTTATTTCGCAAGATTTTATAAACTTAAATCCCAAAACATATGTAATATTGAAAACGCATAAACAACTTTTAAAACAACTTTTAAACCTATTTTCCTTGAACCTTTTGCTAAAACACATTCTATATGATAAAATCTTTGATAAAGATCAAAGCTTTATGGTTTTAAACATAAAGTTTTAATTTTTAACAAAAAATCGTATGTTAAACCGCAAGAAAACGTGACATAAAGGTTTAAAACACACACAAAAACACCACTAATTCATCTCATAACTCTTGATACCAATCGTAGAGATTATACAATTACCATATCAATCACACACAAGTGAAATAGAGTTTTAGAGAGAGAGAGAGAGAGAGAATGGGTGGAAACTAGAGATAAAAAGAGAGAGATAATAGAGAAATGATATGCATTACAATGTCTAAGTTTCATCACCCCACACCTTACCCTTGCCATTCCTTATATAGGGAAGGAAGAGCTTACAACTTAGCCTTTAGTGGCGATGTGGGATACAATAAGATATTACAACATAAACTAAGAAACACGACATTACATGATAAATAACCTTAAGTGACTGACACTTTATCGATTCCTAACATATAGCATATATAATTAACATAAATAAATAAAGTCCCTTTTAGCAAATAAGCTAATAAAGAACGAAGCTTAATCGAGAAGCACGAAACTTCAACCCGAGTCACCAAAGTAGGAAACCTCTACGTGTATCCACACTACACGTCTACCAATATTACCCGAATACTAGTTCGCCGACTAACGATACTCGAAAACCTCGTTCCCGATGTACTAGAAAAATCAAACTCAAGTCCATTTACTAGAGGGTCCTATGAATCGACTCAAAGGAAGGAGAGAAGAGAAGAATGGGATGCTTGGATGAAACTTAGAGACCTTGTTTTATAGTGTTAGGATTAGGGCATCTTAAAACTAGATAACTTAAGGCCAAATTCATCAAAGTCCAAGCCCTAGGCCGGTCCCCTCTAAGCACAAAACACCCCCCTCATGTTTGATATTTTGTCTATTTAATTACTTATGTATTTTTACTTAATAATTAGAGGGCTAACGGTTACTTATTTGTAACACAAACAATTAACGACCGTTAAGTATAATCATTAGGCAATTAATAAATATAATAAATATACACTTATATAATTATATATACTAATAGAGTAATATCTATGTGTATAAGTCTGTGACCCCTATAGACTCATGTATTCCTAGCCGCATAAATATCCGTATGACATGAGCACTTCCCAACAGAATATAGATCAAGTTTACCATATTACCTTCACTTGAGGTTATTATTACAAACTTTAAAGTAGTTATAAATTAATTGGTGAAAATTAAAACTGTCATTATGCAAAAAGTAAGAGAGAGAAAGCTGTAATGATGAATTTTTTTAAACTATGTGTTTTTTGTCGATAAAGAATAATTTTAGAACGAAAGAAGTAATCTTACTTACATTATCTTACAACTTAAAAACATGAAGAAAAAAAACAAAGTTATTTCATTTTTATTTTTTTCTTTATTTTTCTTTAACTACCATATCTATTATAACTATTCTGCATATACTGTGTTGTCCCCCCATGTCCCCCTTCTCACAATCTAATTTTTTATATTAAAAATAATAATATAATATCTCTTATAAACAGTAGTAATAATAATTTTTTTAAAGCTTATGAATAGTATATCATTCTCTCACAGTGCTCTTCTCCCCATTACTTTAATCGAATCTACAGTACCATAATATTAAACTAATAAAAATCGTCGTTTATTTTAATCTTATCTGTACTACGTGTTTCTTGATATGAAGATCCAACACATCTATCTCTCTTTTCTCTCTCTCATTTGTATTACACCATCACCGTCTTATTTTTATTCAAAAAAAAAACACACGCCGGTAGAAACCGGATTATGAAAAAACACTCAGTGACCAAAAGCACCGCTTCAATTCGAGATCTAAACCAGATAGTGGATTCGAGAGATGTTGCTCTTACGAACACATGGTCATGGTTTTTTTTAAGTCTTGCTATATTTGGATTTAATTTTTAAGTAGATTGTAGTTTGACTTTAACAAATGTATAATGTAGTAATTTTGTGGGTTTAAACCCTAGCCTGCAAAATCAGTTGGGGATATAAATTTTTCGGATCTAATTTCCAATTTTTTTAGATTTTTGGATTTGGTATATTGTGGAAAGTGTAAAGGTTTGTTGTAATTTTCTGTTTTGTTTTTGTTTTTTTTTCTTATTATAGGTTTGACCAATTCTCGATATTCTTTACGGTGAGATTGAATTCTGTGTTGTGGATATGGAACTGAAAACAATGGAGGTAAATTCATGTTACACATAAGTTTTCCCTCAGTTTTATATATACAGTTTTATTTTTTTATTTTTTTTGGTGATATCGAAAATAGGATTTGCCTTTAAAAGAATGTTGTTTGGACAGTTTTATATGCATATGTTTATTGGTTTTTCATGATTACGATAACAAGTGTTTTTAAGTTGGAATTAAGCGGAGGATGATATGGATTAATTCAGTATAATATATTTGAGAGATTTGAAAAAGTGTATTTTATTTGTTTCAAAACTAAAACTTTTGGGATGCTAACAGTTGAGCAGTATAAGTTTTTGCATTGCCTACAATTGTGACATCAAATTAGGGGTTGTTAGGATTAGGTTGTTTGAATTGGGGACTGTTTAAATTAAATGTGTACTTTGGCCGGTTTTAAGACATAAAATTGCATTGCTTATAATTGTGGCATCAAATTAGGGCTTGTGTGGATTTGGGTCTGTTCTGATTAGGGGTATTCTCGGCTGGATTTAAGACACATAACCAAACTGTATTTGCATTGCTTAAAATTATAGCATTAAATTAGGGGCTATTTGAATTAGGGGTGTACTTTGCTGGTTTTTAGACTCTTTAGCATAAGCAGACAATTCATATAACTAAGAATTTAGGTCAAAGTAAATATTTAGACACAACAGAGATCAAGATACGGACCGTGTTTTATGGATCAATGAGTCAGACGAACGGCTGTCACTTGGACTAATGGTTTAATACTTTAATTACTTAATAATAATTTATTTGTCCCTTTGATAGCTTCCTATGATTGATTATGTGTGATCTTTTTGTTGATACTAGTGATCCGATAAAAAAGGTGTTTGGCTTATTGGTTTTAGGTGGTGATTGTTTTGTTTTTAGTTTTGCTGTAGTTGTATTCTTATTCCTTTATTGTTATTGAACAACATTTTTTTCTATTTTTCAGTGCATCATATGACACCAAGGTATGGTCTTCTCTTCGTTGCAAGTAACGAATGGTTTTCATCTTTATTTAACATTTTGTTTCTACTTTTCTACGTAGGACAATACGTGCAACCGTCATGTCTATTGCAACTTCAGGGTTTCAAGCCAATTGGTGGGATTGATAACAATGAGGAGACGAGCATTTCAATTTTTATTGCAGAGTTAAGGTCTTTTGTTATAAGCTATGGTCATAAGCCCATAAAACTGAACTTATGAGCTTAAGGTATGGTCTAAAATTTTGTTATCAATGTCTTTGGTTTGTATCTAGAAAATCGGAGAAGCTCAACTACATAAGCCCACAAAATTGAGCTTACGAGCTTAACAAATTCTGAATACGTATGGACGGTCAACCATGAACACATTTCATGCGGTATGCTACAATATATGAGAAGTTGTAACAGACCCTGATACATGGGTTCAGGTTGCGAGTCTTATATAAGATAACTGAAAAATGATAATGTAGAGTAATGAATATTTGTACTTATGAGTATGTCCAATTTATATTAGCTTTAGATATTAGTTATCAAATACAAGAATTTGATTTCATCTATCTGGTCCTGATTACGTTTATAGAGGTATAATTTGCTCTTGCTCTAGCAAAGATGAAACTATAAACTTTACAGTACATGCATATATCATAATATTAACTAGCTCTAATGCAACCAAAGAGCAATGGACCTTGAAATGTTGTTAGAAATCTAGCACTCTCTAACCTCAGTTTAAACATGCATAACAAATGTTTTGATGTTTATTTAGTGTAATGTTCTTGTCGATGCCATAACCAACATGTTTAGATGCACCAAACCAAAGAAAATCTCGCTGAAAAACAAAATCTGGAAACCAACTGCATTTCTTGTGATTATAGTTAGGTGTTTCACAAACCGGGCTTCGTCATCTACTACAAGGTCTTAAGCTTTGAGGACAAAGCTCTTTTAACGGGTGGAGACTGTAACATTTCTCATTTTCGTGTCATTGTACGACTATATTAATGATCACTATTTATTTTAGGCCGATACGCGTTTACTTTTAATATTTACTTTTAAGCTAAACCGCGTGGACTAGAAATAACCAATAAATGTAAACGGTCACCAAATAAATTAAGGTTTACACCAAACAAGTAAGGAATAATTATTTAAAGAATAATTATGTACTTTGCGTATTTTATTTTTATTGGTCACATAAAAGGGTTACGTTTCGCGATAAAATACATTTGGACGCACCCCGGAAACACCTAGACTTACCTAGACTCAAACCAATACCCAATTTAAAAGCCTAAACACAAAACTTAATCAAGTCTTGTGTTTACATTCCTTTAATGCCGAGAATGGGCAAGTAAACCCACAAAAATCGTCCTTGGTGATTGTCTTACTAGCAAAAATCCCCTAATGATCTTAATAAGTACAAGTACCTCACCTAGCTCATTAAGGCTTGTCCTAATGGTTCCCTAATGATCTATTACACAATGGATATTAACCTATGGCTCTTTTTCCTCCCTTGATGTCGCGGTAAATCCTCCCAAACACACAAACAATCATAAGATTTGCCTAGCTAACACAATCTTGTACCTCAACTACTTAATTAATAGTTGTACCCAAGTGGTTTAGCAAAAACCATGTGAGATTAACTAAAACTCCTCAAAACCGCCCCCTAGCTCGGTTTGGTTTGGGTTTATGCGACTAGGAAGGTTAACAAGGCTTAGTGCCTATAAATATGTTCCTACTCATACACTTAGACTTTTCTTAAACTCTCACACACCTCAAACTCTCTCTCTCTCCCTTGTTCGGGCTATATAAACCGCAACCAAGCACCCTCACACTTCCACTTCGAACCAACAAGTAACCACAAGGAATTATTCGAGCCAAGGGTGGGTTGTCTCGATCGTATACACGTTTGGATTAGCACTCTACACGTCTACATACGCCACAAATACGCTAGGACCCTTGTAAGTCAAGTTTCAAACTCATACGCTTCGTATTTTAATTTGTCTTTTGATTTCTAGTCATTATGTCACGACATTTATGAAATGTACGCACCTATACGTGTATGCCTTATACTCGTATGGTGCAAGGGACAAATAAGGTACGAGAACCACGTGATTTAACGCGACAAGGAATTAAATGTTGCGTCCAAGGCGAAAGCTTGGTCTCCAACGTGAACAACGTGCCCTATATACGAGAATATAAGGAATGTACACGTAAACTTTTATTGTAAACAAGCTAGGACGACTTAGGAATGTGTACGCGACCCTAAAAGACACTTGCATGTGAAACCCGACGTGTACACAAGTCAAATACTCGGCATATTATCGCTAGGGCTCTTCGAATAACCATATAAATGGCTAAGGGAGGTAACGGGCCTCAAAGGACCCGTAGCCAGTTACACAAGCCCACCGCGAGCCCAGCGCAAGCCCGATGCAAGCTCATAAGCTACAATAAGCCTAAACGGCTTATTCATGTGCTTATACGCGGCTTATCAAGTTCAACATAAAACTAAGAGCCTAATGGACCCTTTGGCAAGTCGTTGAGCTAAACGAACCCCTAACGGGCCTCTATCGAGCCCAACAAGGCCCAACGAGAGCTTATTAATAAGCCGCAGCTTATTAATAAGTCACTCGGGCTTAAATCATAAAGGGGAGTGTCCATGTTGTTCATATGGGGCCTTTACTTCATTTGAAACCCAAACGCACCCTTAATGGGCCTCCTAGCCCATTAACGAGCCCTAAAGGAGCAAATAAGCTCACAATAAGCTCGAGTAGCTTATTGGTGATCTTATGGGGGCTTAATAAGCTTATTAGACTTAAATATACTTAATGGACCTCAATGGACCCAACGAAATGCCTTTGAACCCTTATCGGGCCTCAACCGGCCCAAACCGGCCCAAATCAGAAGCTTATTGGCTTATTTTAAATAAGCTAGAAAATAAAACAGAATAAGCTAAGTTGAAACAAATGGGAAATAAGCTAAAATGCCTAAGGAAACATTAAGACCCTATGCGGGTTAAGCTATTGGACCCGTGAGCCCAATAAGCTCGAAATAAGCTTCAATAAGCTCGTCGAGCTTATTTTAAGCTTAACAATCCCATATGAACTTATTGAAGGCTTTTGGACTTATAAAAACTACAACGGACCTCTAAAAAGCTAAACGGACCTTAACGGGCCCAATAAGGCCCGTTAAGCCAAAATAAGCTCGATGAGCTTATTTTTCCACCGAAACACTTTTTATAAACTTAAACAAGCTTAACAAAGAGAAATGCCACTCGTTGGGATTGATTCGGAGTAAAAATGGAATTTTCACAAGTCGAGGGACTAAGAACGTAAACTTCGAAACCTAAGGGGTTAGTTTTGTCACTTTCGAACTTCAATAACCCCAGGGACCATTCTTGTAATATTCTGAAACTTAAGGATTTAAGTGTAAACTCTAAAAACTTAAGCTATCCTCTTAGAAACTTAAGGGACTAATTATGCCAATTCTAAAACTAAAAGGTTTAAAATATAAATATGTATATTTGTAAACCTAGGGACTAAAGGTGGAATAACTAGAAACTTAAGGGTAATTTAGAACAAAAGTGAAATAGATGAAACATTTAACACGTCGGTCGAACATTTCGATATTCGGACATCGAACAGTTTAATAACAAGTTAATAAATAATGTATATTTATTAATAATGATTTCACGTTTATCGAGAACCATCGATATTATGAAAACAATGATCTTGTGCATCACTACACAAGTGATAACGGTATATATAAACTTAAAATGGAATTTAGTTTATACAATGAGTCGTTAGTCTAAATGTGTAAACTGTAAAACTAAGACTGGACCGTACTTACTTATGTACTTAAACCTCAGTGTTGATCCAATGCTTACTTAGGATATTTAATCTATATTCAGAGAACTATTCAGGTTAAGTGAGTTACATAGCCCATGCTTTTATAATTATTTAATGATTTACATCCTTGGGGCGAGAGCATGCTTTGTTTTATAAAATGGACGCAAGTTCACATTTCATATACCTTGTTTATCTTGTTTGCCTAAGTACACTTAACCCATTATGTCATGATTATGAACTGTTAAATTACACATAAATGTGATGGGAATTACCTTGTATAGGAGCGCGGATTGGTTATGGATAGATCTATTAGGGATTGACAATCCCCGTTCGGGTGACTAGCTATCACTGGGAACGAACGCATACCATGTCGAATCTGGGATGTTGCGGGGTTAGCACATCATTCACGGACACCTGTTGGCAAATTATAATTGCATCCATATATGTCGAGCTTCGGTGTCATGAGCTTAGGAAACGTAATTACTTTTATGATGTTTGCATTTGTTGCTTAATCATACACTTGGAAATCTTGCGGTCCTACCATCGATTTATACAAACCTATGAATTCACCAACTTTATGTTGACGTTTTAAGCATGTTTTTCAGGTCAATAAGGCACGAAGTGCGATGATACATTGGGAGTCAATAATTGAAGAGTCAACACTTAAGATTTGGGGTCTTATTACATTTTGGGGACAAATGTTATAAACCAAAATCTTTATCTATTTTGTTGAACCATTTGAAGCCATGAGCTTATGTAACAAACAAGTATTTTGTTAATCCAATGTATCTTTTTCAAACGACACGTTTAGTAGTCGTTCTCTGATCTTGTGCTATTGACCCAATAATGTAACGCCTTCGGATATTCAACATTCCGCTGCATACTCAGATTTGAGGGTGTTACAAATATGCTACTCTTGAAAGAGTCATCGTTTAATGATGACTCCGCTGCTACTACTAGTTTGAAAGTAGCTCGTCATCTCCTAACGTTCTCATGGCCTCCACTTCTTCAAGCAACAAAGGTAACACGAATAAGCCCTCTACTCTTCCTCAAATATGCAACCATTTTAATAGAGGTACTTGCAAGTTTGGAGACCGGTGTAAATTTATCCATGACCACCGCAATTGGGCTGGTTTATCTTCTTAAAGAAATTTCAGCCGTGGTAATAGTTCGTCCATTGTTGGGAATTGGAACCCCTCGTTGGCCACTTCTCAAGTCAGACCTGCTTTTACTCAGCCTAATATGAGACTGGTCCATTATCAGCTAGGCCCAAATGGCAGCATCACTCCTACTGCTTTCTATACGGGCCCAGTCCCTGCACCCTATCCGGCCTAACAGCCGGTGGCCTTTGTCTAACAACATCAGCCAGTGCCCGTCAACAGCCGTAGTAGGCCTAATTCCAGCAGTATACACACGCAGCCCAGCAGCAGCCTGTCTCTCATGGACAGCCCATATTACTCAGCCCAGCTCTCGCTATTTATCCATCTCAGGCCACCTCGCTACCTAGTGTATTTAGCACCATGACTTTTGCAAGATCCAACCTGGACATAGGTGCTTCTTCTCATTTAAGCTCTAATGCTAGTAATTTAAGCACCATTTTTAATCAACGTTTATTTCCATGTGTACATATTGGTGACGGTAATTCCATTCCCGTTACTAACGCCGACCATAGCATTATTCCTTCTATTCATCGCCCTTTACATCTCCATAATCTTCTTGTCACACCTAACATCATTAAAAAACCTTATTTATGTTCATCAATTCACTAGGGATAATAATTACACTATTGAATTTGACGCGTTTGATTTTTCTGTGAAGGATTTCTTGACTCGTCATATCCTTCTTCGATGTGACAGCTCAGGCGATCTCTATCCAGTTACCAAGCTGTCAACTCTTCCTACTGCTTTTGTTTCCACTAGTTCTTCCACTTTGCACCAACGCCTCAGTCATCCCGGGGATGAAGTGCTTCGTTCTCTTACTCCCCGTAATTTTATTTCTTGCAATAAAGAGAAGTCTACACATGTTTGCCATGCTTGTCAACTTGGTCTACATTTGAAGCTTCTATTTAATAGTTCAACTTCCATTGTTAAACATTGTTTTGATATTATACATTCTGATTTATGGACATCTCCTATTGTTAGCTCTAGTGGTTTCAAATATTATGTCTTGTTTTTTGATTATTTCTCTCATTATCTATGGAATTATCATCTTCGTTCCAAATCTGACATGTTTGATAAATTTTTGCATTTTCGTAACTATGTTAAAAATCAATTTAAATGTGAAATTAAAAGCTTCCAATGTGATCATGGTGATGAGTTTTATAATAACCGACTCCACATCTTTTTTTAACAAAAATGGCATCCAATTTAGATTCTCATGCCTCAAAACCTCCCAACAAATGGCAAGGCGGAGCGAATGATACGAACAATTAATAATATCATTCGTACTCTCCTTTTCCAAGCACACTTGCCACCTACCTTATGGGTTGAAGCCCTCCATATGGCCACCTATCTCCTTAACCATCTACCCTCTATCGCAATCCACAACAAAATACCATTCACCCGCCTTTTCAACAAACCACCCGATTACTCCCACCTTCGCATATTTGGGTGTTTGTGCTACCCTCATCTTCACTCCCACCATAAACTTGCCCCGCGTGCCACCCCATGTATCTTTTTAGGCTATCCCGCCTATCATCGTTGCTTTCATTGCCTTAACCTTGAGACCAATAAAATCATTCTCTCCCGACACGTCACTTTTGACGAAACATAATTCTCATACAAATCTATGACACCTTTCTCGCCACCATCTTACACTTTTCTCGATACTCAACCTTCCCCCCTCCTTACTTCCCTTACATCTGAACCCACTACTAATTCCATACTTTTACCATCCAAAATGCACAGCCTAACTGCAACCGGCCCAACTCGAAGTCCACCAGCCAATACTTCTTCCACCATTCTCCATGACACCAGCCCAATCTATACGACCCATCTTCACGACCCAACTTCACCTCAGCCCACGCCCATCGCTCAATCCTCTTTAATACCGCAGCCCAATACCACCCAGGCCACAACCCACAACCATGGACCAACACCATCATCGGACCACACCCTTCAGTTCGGTCCTCCAACTACCTAACGTAATCTCGAACCCGTCCATGAACCACCTCACACTCATCCCATGATCACACGATCGCAATCAGGCATTGTCAAACCTATCGACCGCTTGACTCTTACTATCTTTTCTATTTCCCCTATTCCAAAAAATCTGTCTTACGCCCTAAAAGATCTTAACTGACGTACTGCTATGTATGATGAATTTAATGTGTTGGTTAAAAATGGTACTTGGTTACTTGTACCAAGGCCCGCAGGTGTTAATTTGGTTCGCTCTGTGTGAATATTCAAGCATAAGTTTCATGCTGACGGAACTTTGAGCTGATATAAGGCTCATTTGGTTGCTAATGGTAGCAGTCAACAACTTGGTGTTGATTTTGATGAGACATTTAGTCCGGTTGTTAAACCGGTCACTATTCGCACGGTTCTTAGTCTTGTCATGTCTCGTAAGTGGCCAATACACCATCTTGATGTTAAGAATGCATTTCTTAATGACGATTTATCTGAGACTGTGTACATGCATCAACCTCCTGGTTTTGTTGACTCTCGGTATCCTCATTATGTTTATCTTTTGCAGAGATCTCTGTATGGTCTAAAACAAGTACCTCGTGCTTGGTTTTAGCGTTTTGCTGGTTATGCCACTCGGGCTGGATTTTCTCATAGTCACCGTGATTCCTCGCTGTTTATATATACACAGGGTTTACGGGTTGCTTATTTACTTATATATGTGGATGATATTATTCTTACAGCTTCTTCTTCGGTTCTACTTCAGCAGATTATAGACTCTTTACATAAAGAGTTTGACATGACCGATCTCGGGGAACTTAATTATTTTTTGGGCATCTCTATTGTTCGTCATTCTACAGGCTTATTTTGTCTCAGAAGAAGTATGCTCTCCAACTCCTTGAGCTTGCTCATATGGTTCATTGCAACCCTTCTCGGACGCTAGTTGACACTGAGACAAATCTGGGTATGGACGGTGTTCCTGTTTAGGATCTCACTTTATATTGCAGCCTTGCAGGAGGGCTACAATATCTCACCTTTACTCACCCAGATTTGTCTTATGCAGTTCAGCATATTTGTCTCTATATGCACGATCCAAGGAAGCCACATTTTGCTGCTCTCAAACGTGTCAAGCGTTATGTTAAGGGCACACTGGATCTTGGTTTCCACGTGTATGCTTCCGCTACTACATCTTTAATGGGTTATACTGATGCTGATTGGGCGGGCTGCCCCTCTACTCGCAGGTCTACCTCAGGTTATTGTGTATTTTTTGGTGATACTCTTCTGTCGTGGTTCGTTAAACGACAACACACCATCTCCCACTCCAGTGCCGAAGCAGAATACTGGGGTGTTGCTAACGTTGTCGCTGAAACTGCATGGGTTCTCCTTTTATGACTGCCACTTTAGTTTACTGTGATAATGTTAGTGCTGTTAATATGTCTGCCAACCCTATTCAACATCAGCGGACAAAAAATATTGAGATTGATATTCATTTTGTCCGTGATATGGTTAAAGCTGGTCATATTAGAGTTTTTCATGTTCCATCTCGTTTTAAGTATGCTGATATCTTCACCAAAAGACTTCCATCAGCTTTATTTGAAGACTTTCGCTCCAGTTTAAGCGTTCGTCCTCCTCCTGCTCAAACTGCAGGGCGTATTAGCATGTACATATTTTTAGTATGTCCATAATATGCGTGTCCTATTCTTGGTATGATTATATTCTCCTTGTCATGATTAGCTGTAAGTTTTCCTTTGTAACATATATATACGGTATGTTTTGTGGAGATAATCAAAGAAAATCATTAACCTTCAATAGTAATGACGTTATATATTCAACAAATGAATGTTTAACCGGCTAGCATGTAGGGGTGTTCAAAAAAACCGAGAAACCGACGAACCGAGCCGAACCGCTTAATCCGAAACCGAAAAAACCCGAAACCGAAAAAACCGAAACCGAAAAGAACCGAAACCGAAAAAACCCGCTTATCACGGTTCGGTTTCGGTTTTTACTTTTAGATATCCGTGGTTAACCGAACCGAACCGTGCATATTATACATGATTGTTTTCTAACTAATATTCATACAATTGTACAAGTATTAACTATATTATCGCACTAATGTTATTCCATAACGACTTTTTAGCTCCTAATGTAAATATTGTGAAAAATATTTGTGTGAAAATTCATGAATGGGATCGTAATTTATAAAGGACGAATAAGTATTATTTTGTTAATATGTTATGTACGAATATTTAAATGCAATTATTGTAACGAAATAAATTTATATGAGTTTTATCTACTCGATGTCATTTGATTTTACTAGAATGACATTTAATGCTTTAGACCATGTTATTTTTTATACGGTTAAACTCGATTAAACGTAAAAAAATGGTTAACCGTGAACCGAACCGCAAGTAACCGCTCACTTCGGGTACCCGCATGTCCGGTTACCCGCCTAGTACGGTTCGATTTCGGATAGTAAAATTAATTACCCGCCCCGCGACGGATAGTTGAAATCTTCCAACTAACCGAACCGAACCGCCCAGCGAACACCCCTACTAGCATGTTACAACTTCTCCATGTGAACATGGAAAATGCAAATTATGACTATAGTAATTCGCAGATGTTAACACCATAAATCAAACAGAAGACTTGGAAAAGTATTCCTTGTGTTAGTTTATAACAAGCAAGATAGCATGCGCGTTGTTGCGGGACATAATTTTTTGCGAATCAATTTCAAATGAGTATTGAGTGGGAATGTGTGCGCCCTTGCGGCTGGGCTGACTTGTATGCAGCACATATATTTTTTTTCTCTGAGATTGAAAAAAAGTATATGTTATTTATATAATTTAAAGTTTCATAGAATTGTACGTTTCTGACCCCATGTTGTTTATTTTAAAGTTATTAGGTAGTTTATGGTGTGTTTTGAAAGCATATTTCTTTTTAAGTATATATATATATATATATATATGTATATATATATATGTATATATATATATGTATATATATATATATATATATATTCAAAAACATTTATACCACAATATTTGTTTTTAAAACACGTAGTTAAAATATTAAAAATTGTAAAAATACTATTTTGACGCGGTTTCGGCCAAACGCGGATAAAAGTCAAAAAGTACAAAAATAAAAATAAATGATTTTCTGAAGCTAAAATATGAAATTGTCGATTTCTCGAAAGCTAGAACGGATAAATATTCAAAGCACGATGCGGAAATAGCTAAAAATGACGATTTTCGTTAAAACAACTAAAACAAAAATAATAAATTCCATAAAAATTAGAAATAGAATTAAGGCTCGGTTAAAATATTGACCGTAAAATACGAGATGTTACATTAATGATAAAGGAAGGGGGAAGAGAATGAGTTTACCGAACAAATATATAGAAATCTATAATAAATGATAAATTTAATGGTGAGTCTATTCATGTTACTAGAGTTTAACGCTAAAATGTTAAGTTAATCACGACGTGAAAATATTTACAGTAATGCGAAAAAAAACAATAACTATCATAAAAGGTAAAGGAATTTAGGAGTGTGCACAGTTCGGTTTGGGTGGGTTTTTGGCTAAAACCAAAACCAAACCGAGATAGTCGGTTTCTATAAAACCAAAAACCGAAACCTCTCGGTTTTTGGCGGTTTGGTTTTTTTGGTTTTTCGGTTTTTTCGGTTTCAAACCGTCTATATTTAGTTGTGTCTATATTAATAATTTTGTTTTACGTAGAAAATAAGTTATTATTTTTCTTTCAATATGAGCATAATAATATTTACCCAAATTTCTATAATTATACACATATAAATGAGACACACACACATGCAAGTGAAAATACACATATTATGATCATTGTCATATATGTAACGATATATTGTCACGTAGACACACGTACATGACAAACATATATATATATAAATATTAAAATATATATGTATTATAATTCCACCCACAAAATAAATATGAATTTAAAAATTGGATTTATCATATATTTATTTATTTATTTATATTATATTAATTATATATTATTATAAAATTGGTTCGGTTCGGTTCGGTTTGGGTCAGTTTTTGGCTAAAACCGAAACCGAACCGAAAATTTTCGGTTTTTGAAAAAGTAAAAACCGAACCATCAGTTTCTATTTTCGATCAGTTATTTTGGTTCGGTTATTTCGGTTTCGGTTTTTTCGGATTTTCTGCTAACCCTTAAAGGAATTTATACTAAATGATAAAGGAAGGGGAAGAGAATGAGTTTACCAAAGAAATATATTAGAATTTATACTAAATGATAAATTTATTGGCGAGTTTGTTCATGTTAATAGAGTTTAATGCTAAAATGTTAAGTTAATCACGATGTGAAAGAATTTACAATATATATTGTCATGTAAACACACGTACATGACAAACATATATATACATATATATATATATATATATATGTATATATATATATGTATATATATATATGTATATATATATATAAATACAAAAATATATATGTATTATAATTCCACCCACAAAATAAATATGAATTTAAAAATTAGATTTATCATATATTTATTTATTTATTTATATTATTTTAATTATATATTATTATAATATTGGTTCGGTTCGGTTCGGTTTTTACGGTTCGGTTTTTGGACGAAAACCATAACCGAACCAAAAATTTTCGGCTTTTGAAAAAGTAAAAACCGAACCATCGGTTTCTATTTTCGATCGGTTATTTCGGTTTGGTTATTTTGGTTTTCGGTTCGGTTTCGGTTTTTTTTGGATTTTCTGCTAACCCCTAAAGGAATTTATACTAAATGACAAAGGAAGAGGAAGAGAATGAGTTTACCGAAGAAATATATCAGAATTTATACTAAATGATAAATTTATTGGCGAGTTTGTTCATGTTAAGAGAGTTTAATGCTAAAATGTTAAGTTAATCACAATGTGAAAGAATTTACAGTAATAAGTATTGAATTGGAAAAAAAACAATAACTATCATAAAATGTTATACTTAAAAATTAACATTATTGGTTTGAGTTTATTTCAAAGTATTAACTTCCAAATTTTACCTAACTAACTGTAATATGCTCAAGTGTTCACACATGCCCCGCACATGCTCAAAGTCAACAATCAGTCAAACTCTTCTCAAATGATTTTCCTACCCAATTCCTTACAGATTTTCCCGCGCATTTCTACCCACTTCTACTCTATAACTACTTGTTTCTAGCTCATTTGTTCACATTCATGATTGTAGTTTTCTCACTTTTCTCTCTGTAATTCACACATACAATTCATCATTCGTATAACAAATCCATTTGATCTTCAATTTCATGTTTCCTCTTCTTACTTGGAGAATGCCTAATTGATGTCAACTACCTTCCATTTCTGTTACAACTAGTTAAGCTCATTACAATTGGTAATCAGAGTCCTTTCTTGGTAACAAATTTAGTTACAATTATTGTTACACTTCTGACGAGTTAGTTACTTTTTCGATCACTTTCACTTAACAAATCCGATCATATGCACAGTACAATGGTTAATACACGATTAATCTCAACAAAACCTTATCTGCCATTTAGAGGTTAATAGAACAGATTAATGGAAACATTAATGGATTGTTAATTTTTTAGCAGTTTGCTACTGGTGAGCTTAATAGGCTCACTAATGGGGAAAGGATAAGTAATAAAGGAGGCTCAGGTTCACAGTATGGAAAACATACAAAGTTTGAGTTCCTTAATTCTATGAAGAGGATGTGCAAGGGTGGTTGTATAGAGTGAATCAGTTCTTCCTACTTGACTCCGTTGCTGATGACCAGAAAGTAAGGTTAGTTTCCATGCACATGTTTGATAAGGCACTCAATTGGCATAAATAGTTCATTAGGAAAAATTGTGAGAATGTTGAATGGACTGTATATGAGAGAGAGGTTCAAAAACGTTTTGATCTTGTATTTGAGGATCCAATGGGTGGATTGATGAAAACTGAAGAAACAGGTCACTACTGTACAAATTGTAAAATTGTATCAGGAAGAGTTTGATGCCTTAATGAATAAGGTAGAGCTAAGTAAGGCTTATGCAGTAAGCTTGTTCATAGGTGGGTTGAAAGATGAAATCAGTATGTTAGTGAGGATGTTTAAGCCAAACACCCTGACAGATGTGTATTGCTTAGCCAGAATGCAAGGAGCAACCTTACATGTTCTTAAGACTAAACAAACTCCACTTTTATCAACTTCTAAGGCTCCTTGCACTAATAGCTATGCTAACAGGAGTATGACATATCCACCTAAAACCACCACCGCTAATTTAGCCATACCAGCACCACCAAACACGGAACTAACTAAGTCTGCTTATGTATAACCTAGAAAACAATTAACACAAAAGGAGATAGCAGATAAGAGGGCTAAGAACCTTTGTTTTTATTGTGATGAGAAGTTTGTGCCTGGACACAGGTGTAGTGTAGAGTTGTTGGAAGTAATTCAAAAGATTGTGAATTAGAAGAGCTGTTGTTAGATGAACCAGTGGTACAAAACTTTGAGGAAACTCTAGTTGAGGCACCATTGATTTCATTGCATGCTCTGAGGAAATTACTTATAAGATAATGAGGGTCAAAGCTTATGTTGGAAAGTAGACAGTTCACTCCCTCAATGACTCTGGTAATACACATACTTTCTTGGACCTTATAGTTGCTAAAAGGTTAGGCTCTAAGCTTAAGGCAACAAGTCCTATGGATGTGTGAGTGCCAATGGACAGATCATGAGCAGTCTCTATGAATGTAAGCGGTTTAAATGGACTTTGCAAGGTGTGGAGTTTACATCAGATTTTCTCATTTTACCTTTGGGAGGCTGTGAAATGGTGCTAGGGTTGCAATGGTTGTCCAACAACAAAAGAATGGTGCTGAGGGGAACACAAAAAACTACTTTGCAATGGATGTGTGGATAAAAACATTCTAAAGAAGCTAAAGCTCTACAAGCAAACCATGGACAGTTTCTCTGTGTTTACCCAAACACCCTGTTCAGTATGGAACATGTACCCTCACCTTCTACTTTTCCACAAATCACTAAAACTATTGGACTCCTACCAAGATGTTTTTGCTACTCCTACTTCCCTACCAACAAAAAGGAAGCAAGATAACAGAATTTACTAAATACACCACCAATCAATATTAGGCCATACAAACACCTTCCCAATCAAAAGGTGGTTGTGGAGGCAATGGTCAAGGAACTAATGGAATCAAGAGTCATAAGAGATAGTCAAAGTCCTTATTCATCCCCTATTTGTTAATGTCAAAAAGAAGTATGGTACACGGAGAATGTATGTTGACGATAGACAATTAAACAAGTATGTTATTAAGGACAAGTTTCCTATACTAGTGGTGGAACAATTATTAGATGAATTAAAGGGTGCTCATTTCTTTTCTAAGCTTGATTTAAGGTCAGGCTATCATCAGATAAGGATGCATGAAGATGACATTGAGAAGACAGCCTTTAGAACTCATAAGGGGCATTATAAGTTCCTTGTCATGCCTTTTTGTTTAACAAATACCCCCTCAACCTTTCAATCCTTTATGAACATTGTGTTTAAACCGTTCGTAAGGAACTTTACATTGGTATTTTTTGATGATATACTAGTGTATAGTGCTACATTGGAAGCACATTTACAGCATCTTTAGCTGATTTTACAAGCCATGAGGCAGAATTCCCTATATGCAAAGATGAGTAAGTGCCTATTTGCTACTAAGCAAGTAGAATATCTTGGTCATATTATCTCTGGGAAAGGAATTTCAACAGATCGTTCTAAGATCAAAGCAATGCAGAATTGCCCAACACTAGTCAATGTCAAACAGTTGAGGGGATTCCTTAGATTAACTGGATACTACAAGAGATTCATTAGCTAAGAAAGGCATCGGTGACATACTTCTATTGTGACCCAATTGGAGGCGATTCAGGAGTGCAGGTTACACTTCAAAAGATGGGTACTATTTTGTGTTGGAGAGGTATGAAGAAACTTATTAAAAAATTTGTGGCTGAGTGTGATGTCTGCCAAAGGAATAAGTCAGATTTGGCAGCTTTCCCTGGCTACCTTCAACCTTTACTAATTCCTACCAAGGTATGGCATGACATATCCATGGACTGCATTGAAGCTTTGCCTCCTTCTCAAGGCAAAACAGTTTTGTTTGTGGTGATTGATAGGCTAACCAAATATGTCCATTTCATTCCTATGAGTCACCTATTCACTGCTAGTCAAGTGGCTCAAGTCTTTATGGGTAATGTCTATAAACTACATGGTATGCCAAACACCATTGTTAGTGACAGGGATAAAATTTTAATCATTTAATTCTGGAAATCCTTGTTCAAAGTCATGAAGGTACAATTGAATTTATCTACTGCCTATCATCCTCAAAAAAATGGTCACATAGAGGTAGTCAATTAGTGTGTGGAATGTTTCATAAGGTGTATGACTGGTGAAAAACCAAAAGAGTGGGTTAAGTGGGTCTCTTTGGCTGAATATTGGTACATATTGGTACA
>BQNB010018665.1:50241-63588 GCA_026074375.1 Tanacetum coccineum
GGAGGAATCCCAGGCACAAACAATACCACCAGAAAAACCAACAGATGGGGCTATCGCGTAATCAAAATTCGAATTCCCCCATATCGCCTTAATAGAAAATAAGTCAATAGACTCCATTTTTGTTTCTTGGATAAAGACAAAATTAATCCTATGCTTTGAGCAAAGCTCCCTGATCCACCCTTTCTTTGACGCCTTTCCGAGACCTTGAACATTTAAGGACAAAAAATTCATCTAAACGCTTCAAAATCTCCTTGTAAGCCAATGATAGCCTCAATGTTTTTCACATATCCGTCCATATTATAGCCCATGGTTTGTCCGACCTTTACTAGTTCATCCATGACTTCTAATATGGAACCTCCTTTCATAGAGATTTCAGAGGAAACTTTTTCTTTCAAATTCCTCCTTTCATGCATTCAATAACTAAGCAAACATGTAAAACATGTCATCCGTCCCAAAATAATTATCCTATGACAAAAAACACACAGTTTAAGAAAACATAATCATTACTGCATTCTCTCTTACTTTTTTGCAAAATAACGATTTTACCCGTATACAATTAATTAAAGCTTTGAATAAAATTTGTAATTTATAGTATCATTAGGTGCAATATGATAAACTTGCAACATTACGCACAACTATATTTGGAAAGAAATAATAATTTTAGGACAACCTAATATAAAAAAATGAACTATTAATTTGGGACCGGCGGTAAGACTACTTTTAACGATCGTGAGGGAGGCATCCGTGACCACATCGTGAGCAACAAAAACATGTGTGACCCACTAAATGCCAAATTTCTCACGCGTGAGGTGAGCTTAAAATGGCTCACAATGGTGAGCCGACCACTTTTTGGGCATTGTGAGACTTTTTGTTTATTTAATTTTTTTGTGAGTATGTGTGGGGTTATATTGTGGGGTATATTCGTATAAGAATGTTATTTTAATTAAATGGTATTTCCGGTGTAGTGGGTTCCGGTTGACTGATAAGAAGTGATTAATGAGATGGAGATGAATGATGATCAAGTGGAAAAGGAGAAAGTTAATGTTGCGCTAGAAGGTCCGGATGACAGTCTTTTTTGCGATGACCGATAAAAGTAGCCTAACATTTAACATTATGTCAATACAGCGGGTCAAACGAGGGGTAAAATGGGTACAAAGTAGCACACTATCACCGCTATCGTACATACTTTAATAGGACAGTCTCTCTAGTGTAGGCCAATAACTTGAAGGGTTGTGGGGGGATGTTTAGTGGGGGAGGTGTTCCGTGTTGCAGGTTCTTCTGCAAATCGTATCACAATGGCCCAAAAAGATCACGAAATATCTGTCCCCTGATTTCTTCACATTATTCTTCTTTCTAATATCTTTTTTAATATCATTACTCCTTAACATTTTTCCAAACATATTTCCATTTTACACACACACTTTCACTTTTCTCTTCTTTGCACCAAAAACAACACATAGTACACACTCACTGTGTGTGTCTTTTCTTCCTACTTTTGGATATATATCATATTCCATCTATATCTCAACTTTCTTTTCTTTGTGGGTTTTGTTTATTTTGCCATTCAATATATATTTGTTTCTTGGTTGGTTCATGGGTTCATCATCAAAACTTGACATGAATGGAGTTAAAGAAGATGAGAGGCCTCATGTTTTGGTTGTGGATGATAGTTTGATTGATCGTAAAATCATGGAAAAGCTTTTTACCAACTCTGCATGTAAAGGTATTTGTTTTTTTTTTTTTTTTGTCATATTTCTTTGTACTTAATTATATTGAATATCAGAATGTGACCAACTACAATTTTTAAGAATTGGATCAGATCCAGGTTTTGAAGTTTATAATACTTCTTGCATTTAAATAATGTTTGTATCTGCATCTAACATCATATAGTATAGTTTATAGATGTTAGCAGTGCATTTGGTCCATTTTGATAGTATTAATTTATATGTTTATTTTTTAAGGTTATTAAAACCATTATAAATATTTACGGTCTGTGCATCAACACGTTTTCTATCTATCGTCTTTTCTCTTGGTAAATATCATATCAACATAAATAGTTATACTGACTAGAAAAATAAGTTTGTATGATATAGAGAATTTGCTATTCCTTTTTTAATGATATAGATAATGTTTATATAAGTCATATAACAACTTTTTTTAAGAGTAAACTGTAAAATCCGTTTTTTTGTGATATGTTTATTTTGACAAAAATTATCCATGTAACAATAAACTACACATGAACATATCCTTAATGGGCCAAAAACCATTGTTTTTCTTTACTTTTCGCAAACTTTTGCATAATAAATATGTTTTCAATAAACTTTTGGCTTATATCTAAAAAAAGTCATTCCAACTGTAGAAACATTGATGACTTTTGCCCAAACTGTGAAACTACACCAACGGTTTTAGCCGTTTAACCAGATTTTCGTAATAAAATCAACACATTGTAAGTGGATGTAAAATGAGTAAAGTATACTGCCTAAAAATAATAAGTATACTCATATTCTGGTATTAGAAAATAGGCATAATAGATGTATCTGATTTGACACTAATTACTTCAGTATGCATCAAACTATATATATATATATATATATATATATATGTATGTATGTATCTAATTGTGGTTATCTTCGTGGGTAATCATTTCAAAATGTATCTAACTTTACGCGTGGTGATACACACAATAGGAAATTTAAATGTCTGTATATAAAATAGAAATGTATACAGTTCTTATATTAACAAGTATCAAGTTGGATACATATTTTTTACCATTATCCGATACGTACAGGACGTTAAGATAATTAGATAAAATTGAAATCCTAAACAGAAAATGGCAAAAGTAGAGTGAATTAGTATTATTCTTATATTTTTGGGTGTAGACACAGCCTGGCAAGTAAGAGGTAAAGAAGAGCAAACACATCTTATCCAATCAGGAGTTAAAAAGAAGCAAAGTAGATATAAAATTATCTGAACATGATGTTTTTCGGCCAGTTTATTCAGATACAAAGAACATTTTTCCCTTAAAAAGCATTGTGCAGCTAGTCTTTAATGTTTAACCAAAATTTTGAAATAATTTGTTGCAGACCCTAAAAAGTAAATTTAATATACATTTATCTAGAATAACAAGATATGACATTATGTTTTTTTCATGTGATATTTACAACACAAAAAGAAAGTTACTCTACATGTGTGGAAACAAGATTGTTCTTTGTTTTGCAATACGACTAGTATTCGGATTATTTTATACCAAGAACATGTCAAAACTTAGAGCACAGGTAGTGGGGTGGCTATCCTAACATGATCCATAGGCATATTATTGCATTTAAAAATACTTCACGTCAACCTTTTTAGTCTTATTCTAATTATAGGTGTGTGAAGTAGTATATAAGATCACATGCCCAGGTAAGTTATTAAAAAAGTAAAGCATAGGATGGTCGCAAACGATAGTGCTTTTTTATAATGTAGAATCAACTCGCCGGTCCTCTTACTGATAAGGTTGATCTAGAAGACTAGAACACTCGTTTCACATGTACTACACAAGTTTCCCTTAACACATGACAAACGTGACTTATTTACGACATTTCTATCTGAATTAAAATTCGGATCTCCTAAAACAATATGTTTGTATATTTTCAAAAGCGGCAAGGAAAAATGTGAACCGCATAAAGTGAAAACAGCTAGGTGGCATCGCCACACAACTTCTATATAGCCCCCCTTTCCATAAAACGTTCACATGGTGCCTCATGTCTTCCCGGGTATAATTAGGGTCATGTCATACTCAGCACGTTTTTCACATTATTTTAATGCATGATATTTGTGGCTTATGTGTGGAATGATCTGCAACACTTAAACGATTCACTTATGTTTTTATCAGATTTATAAATATCAAAGGCTATTCTCGGATAACAGAACTTTGGTTATATTAGATACTGTTTTCATTTTTCAAGGTCTTAAAATTAATATCGCTGTGAGATACTTAGTTGTCTTTTGAAAAAAATATTAATATCGATAGTGTTGTGTAACACTAACTTATTTTAACCTTCAAGTTGGCACATTACTCGTAGGTCTACTGTCTACAATCATGCCAAAATGCACACATAAACATAAACATACAGCTACACATACACATACGTATGCTTGCACCAAATTTTTGTCTTATCCAATATATGAACAATGAGAGATGTTCAGGGGCGGACTTGGCTTATAGCACGGGTATGCACGTGCATACCCTCGATTCGACGAGCCAGTGTAAAAAAAAATATTTTTTTTTTTAAGAAATATACATAGAGTGCATACCTTTCAAAAATACCGAACTTGAGTGCATACCCTAATTTTGAAATCCCTATGTCCTCCACTGGATGGATTACCTACCTTGGGATATTGAACAAAAGTTGCTAACCAAATTGTGAGGTCCTGGTACTGATGAACCATAGAGCAACAGTCCATTACGAGATTTGAACTTCTAGTTATCAAGGTTAGAGGTGGTGAAATGGGTGGTTTGCATCACGGGTCAAAATGGTAACTTTTGGGTCACCAACCAACACTGACTATCCTTTTTCCTAATCATGTATGTGATCAATGTATTTAATATGATTACATTGCAAAATAATAGCCGGAGGTCTTAATGGAAGCAGTTTCCCTACTCTTCGGGTTTACCAAAAGGGTAGGGGTATAATCTGTTTACACTTCACCTCCCCCATACCTCGCTTAGACGGGATTGCGTATTGTTGGTGTTGTTATGTACATTGCAAAAAAATACCACATTTTTATAAAATGATTTAGAAGAATTCAAGCAATTAAATATACATCAAATGAATTTGACCTGTTAGACCGATTTATGTTCAGTTAGCTTTCGAACTTAATCCCATTTTGACCCGTTAGAGATGACACATACAAATTTTACCCATTTATGATTAAATCGGTTGAAATGCCACCTCTACACTAACAAGCTCTGCTATGTAATAGCTTGAAGATGTTTATGTATCGACTTAGTGTTTGTGGCAGTGACCACAGCAGAAAGCGGGCAGAAGGCATTGGAGCTTTTAGGTCACGGAGAAGACAAACACACTATTAACAACCAAGTAAGTTTCCACACACAAAATCCCACAAATGGACACGATTTCTACAATGACATTTCTCACTTCTAACAGCATGCATCATAGTACAGCACCAACAGAATCAATTGTTTAAACTACAGCTTCTTTTAGAAAATTCTAATTTTATATTTGGTGAATGGAAATTAAGCAGGGCCCACAGATAAATTTAGTTGTTACAGATTATTGTATGCCAGGAATGACAGGATACGATCTTCTCAAAAAAGTTAAGGTAGTGTAAATGTTTTTGTATCCATAGAAAGAATCACATTCTACAACACCAATGCTAAGTAGTTCTCTTGTTTTGGGCCTTAAACGTTTCGTAACAGGAATTGTCTAGCATAAAAGAGATCCCAGTGATCGTGGTCTCTTCTGAGAATGTCCCCACTCGAATCGAGAAGTAATCACCATCAAGACTTGTCACACACAGATCCAATGTTAATTTTTAAGCAATTAATTATGATGGCATTGATGCTTTTCTTCTGCTGTTTGTAAAATAGGTGTTTACAAGAGGGAGCTCAACAGTTCATCCTGAAGCCCCTCAAACAGTCGGATGTTAGAGAAGCAAGAAGTCAAATGCGGTTCGTACATGCAATAAAGGGAGTCTTTGCATCGAAGATAGAAACAAAAAGGAGTAAGTGAACCTAAGTTGGTTTTAAGGTTCATATTTACAGCAACCCACTCTTACACCCTACTCGACTCTGTTATGACAATTATTTAATGGAAGGGATATGAGAAGACATAAGTTCTTCCAGAAAGAAAAAAAAACTATGTGGTTAATGGTGACTTTCTGTTTGGTCTATTCTTTGTTAGGATGCTAAGTGTGTCAGACACTATATTTACTATGATATGTAATAGGAACACTTGTACTATATAAGTTGCATGAGAAGTATCATACCTACTTCGACGTGTGGGCATGGATGTTTCTTTCATATCCATACTCACATAAGTTGAAGAACAAATCTCCCCAGCATCATCACTTGGCGAGACTGACCCAAATTGTGATGTGGTCCTTCTTGTTTTAGATCTCCTTTTCCATCTCCAGAATCCTCTGCTTATAAGTTTCGAACATGAGTTGATTAAAATAATGCCAACACTAAACATTGACAATCAAATAACACGACACCAAATACCAAAATGGAAGAACTCTACCTTTGTGTTTATTTAGGCTCGAGAGAGAAGTTTGTGTACCATTTGAATGTCTGGATGTGTATATTGATTATGAAACCATAAAAAGTGTCAAGTATAAATACAAGTAATACAAAGATAACCCTAAGCCCAACATGGGTCAAGCCTACAAACATAAGCCTGCTAACACACAGATGATGATCCTCCTTCTGAACGTAAAGGAGAGATTGTTGCATGTGGGCGTGGGGTCATTTCTGGAGTTTTAATTGTTGATTCGTCAAACCGACTCTGGTTATCTTTGGAATCTACACATTGATTGGTGATCCATTAGCTGAGGATGAGTAATTGCTCTGATTAAGTGTGCTGCTGACATATGGTAGAGTTGCTAATCGTGTCCCTGTGCTAACACTCTCCTGATATTGTATCTTAGGGGAAAGTTTTTCTTCCTTCAAAGGATCATTATATGACTCATGATGTCCACATTTTTATTCATGTTTCAGATAATAGGGGAGGAGTGGCCAGGACTAACTTGTTGGCCGAATGAAACTTTGTCCGAAAAAAGATTGCCACCGAAGGCATCGTGTTCTGATGATTTATCATCAGCAGAATATTTCGGGTTAAAATCTGAATTAAGTGGCTCTTTAGTCCAATGTTTGTAACTGAAGGGCGTGGACTTTCGGGTTTTAGATGCAATCATGGAAGCATAGCCTGATTTCTTGTTCTAGAGATTGCATTTTTCTCCATATAACCAATCATCTCCCGCACTTGAAAAATCTGACATCTTGACATGGGCTAAATGATTATCACTACTTTTGAGAGCTGAAAGTCTGAAACTCTTGCAACAACAATCAATACCAGCTCATTCTTTGCCACACTGGCTTATTGTTCCAATGAGATATGCCACACACAAACAGGCCGATCCTAATGATCATATGTCATGATTATCAATAGTTTAAAAGGCCGTGATTTGCTATTCGTTTGAATTACTTTATCTTAATCAAGCTACAATGTTCCCACAGAGACAAACACTGCATAATTTTCTATCCTCTTTTAATGCATTAACGTCTTTCTGTCCCAAATTTAGTCAAAGCACTAATGGGATACATTGTGCAATCGGAAAGCATATAAGCATGCAAAAGATAGGAACAAGATAGATTAACTATGTTTCATCGCCTTGGATCAAAACTAAGATTCAGGATAACAGGATATATAAGATGCTCTATCGAATTTAAGGCACCAAAATAGACTAATGACTAACAACCCTTTATAATGATAACACAAGATAACATATAGACTTCAAAATATATATTTAAATTTTGTGAAAATTGAGGTGTTACACCACACTTCATTTCTATCAAAGCAAAAAATGTATTAGGATTGATAGTTTAATCCTAATCCAATTTATTCCATCTGAGTGTATCAAATCCATACCGATTGGCATTCCGGGTAGTAAACCAAACGGCACCGTAGTAATAGAACGATATACAAATCAAATTAACAATATTAAAACCACACAAAACAGTACTACTTGGGTATACGACAAGAGCACATACAACACAAATCCTTAAAACGATCGAGGTTTCGCAACAACGGTCGAGTGCTTCGAGATATGCATGTTATACAGATTACCATTCGCACTAGTATCGATCGTAGATTGTCCTGGTGGTGGCAACAACTCAAAATTCTGCACCAAACGCCCAAGTGTAATACCCATGATCGGCAATGCAAGAATCATCCCAGGGCAACTCCTACGCCCGAATCCAAAAGGTAAGTATCGGAAATCATTTCCACTAGTCTCAACCTTTGCTTCCTCTTCCAAAAACCACTCGGGCCTAAACTCCTCAGGTTTCTTCCATTGCTCGGGGTTGTTGGCTAACCACCAGGTATTGACCAAGATCCTGCTTTTCGCGGGAATGTCAAACCCACTGAGCTTAGCATCGTGGAGGTTCATGTGCGGGACTAGGAATGGGGCTGCCATACGGAGACGTAGAGTTTCTTTTATTACGGCTTGTAGGTATGGGAGGTTTTGAACATCGGGCTCGGTGATTTGGACACCGGGTCCGAGCTTAGTGTCAAGCTCGTGTCTTAACTTGGCTTGGATCTCGGGGTGGTTCACGAGCTCCGCAATTCCCCATTCCATGGACCATAGAGTTGTCTCGAGCAATGTTTTAAAACCAAGTTTTTTAATCGACCCGGCAAAGTCACCGGTTCGCCGGGTCACCGGTTCAACCGCCGGGTCGAACCGGTTCTACAAAGAACAAAGAAAATATATCTATAGCTATTGCACAAACAACTTTCAAACCTGTAACATACCACTCAAATAACTTTAACACCTCCAAATTCAACCTAAACAACCATTACATCTGTCAAAACAATTCCACACATGGCAAACAAACTTAAACATGTCTAAACAACCTTTTAACAAGTCTAAACCATTGAAAATCTAATACCAAACATGATCAAGTACCAAACACGTACAATACATCCAACAAAAAGAGTGAACTGGTGCTTTGTCTTTATGTTCCATACCTACAATATTAAAAAAATGCAATAACTATCAAATTATAATTTTTAACAAGCTATATACTGCAAACATCAATTTTGTTTTATAAGTCTCATTTAGTTTTTCTACCAAAATTTAACCAACATCAAACATGAATACATCCACTTTGCAATTAAACTTAAAATTGCATTTCTATATAACTAATTAGTCCAACATAAGCAATTACTCCCTAAATAAGTAAACAAAACCAATGCAACAAAATTATTGCAACAAAATTATTGCAATCAAATATAGAAAATTAATGACTTACTAGTTACTTCATACGATTGTAGTTTGTATGTGAGAGAAAATGAAAGCCTTGTTAAATTGTGAAAGAAAATGGATTAATGAATGGTTTCACTGGGAAAATGAAACGGTTGTGGGTGGGGGTTGGGGAAATGAAGGGTTTTCTGAGAGTAGTTATTGGAAAAAGAAATAGAATTATAATTATAAATGAATTGAAAATGTAATTTTTTTGACCCAACCGGGTTTTTAATACCGGTTTGACCCGGGTCGTAAGAAACCGGCCGGTTTAATCCGGTTTCGAAACTGCCAAAAAAGCGTTCGCATCCGGACCGGTCCTCCGACCGGTTCCCGGTTCAACCGGCCGGTTCAACCCGGTTTTTAAAACATTGGTCTCGAGGGCTATTTAGCAAAATTTCAAGAAAATATAGTTAGATTAATATCGAATTCATGATATTTAATTTCAACTTTATTAAATAAATTCGAAGTCCAGTATCAGATCTCAAGTCCCGATTACTAAAACATTTTGGAGGGTTTGGTGATGCCCAAAAACACTTGCAATAAACTACTACATGCACATTGAATCACTTTAATACTTGTTAATTGTGGCATTTAAAACCTCTTATAATCGCATTTCTATTGCTTTTGTCCCATAACTTTCCTATCTTTCACATATATAAAAAGTGGATTTCCGTTTAAAGTAATCAATTTATATCAACATCAAAAGTTTAGGGTTTGAATGTTATAATACACTAAAAGACGTTATCGAAGAGCCTTAGAATTTAAAACTGGGGATCATGTGTCTCTTAAAGTATCTCCGTTTAGAGGTATTCGACGTTTTGGATTGAAAGGGAAATTAAGTTTGCGTTTTATTGGTCCGTTCGAAACCTTAGATCGAGTTGGTGAAGTTTCTTATTGTTTGGCATTACCACTGCAATTGTATCATGTTTATAATGTGTTCCATGTATCTCTTTTGAGAGGTTACAACTATCATTCATTACATGTTGTTTAATATACGTTTGATAATATTCGCGAAGATTTGTCTTTTGTTGAGGAGCTTGATGCTATTTTAGATCGCCAAGAGCGAGTCATGAGAAAGAAAATTATTCCTCTTGTTAAAGTTCTTTAGGAAAAAGAAAGTCAAATCAATCTTTATTTATATTGATTTTAGTTTTTCTATAAATATTGGGCCTTTCTTTGTATTGAGATATCTTTGAGTTTTGTTAATAAAAGATTTTTGCTTTAATCTATTCATGACGGGTTTTTTGCTAAGATTCTCTTAATAATCGGTATTCGTTTGAATCAACGGTTGTTGGAGTTTGCCTAATTATCGGTATTCTTTTGAATCAATGACAGTTGGAAGATTGTTTCTGGTATTCATTGGAATCAACAAAATCAATTTGTTATCTCCATTATTGTTTATGGTATTCATTATCAGAAATAAAACCTTCTGTTTTGTTAAAGTTATTTTAAAGAATCATTCCGAGAGTGCGGCTACTTGAGAAACGAAGGAATGATGCGTACTGACTATCCACATCACGTTTCCTTTGGTCAGATAATTACCTGGTCAATAATATCAACCTCATATCCCATATTAATAGAGAAGTCAGTACTACGTCCACTCATATCCCATATTAATAGAGAAGTCAGTACTGAGTCCACTTCATATTTGTACGTCTCATACTTCGTTCAAAATCTCTCACAATAATACCTAGTAAACAAGCACCAAACCAAAGTGTCTCTCTGCAAATATATAAGCGTGAAAGAGTAGCAGAAACCAATCAATTTGGGTTCATGTTGGCATTGATCTTGTTCGGCTTTTGTTCGTATACGTACTCAAAGTTTTGGTTTCGTTTATTCCGGTTCGAGTTCTGTTCAGGTTTTGGTTCGCGGTTGGATTACGTTTCGGTTCATGGTTGGGTTAAGGTTTTGGTTGATGGTCATAGTTTCGTGATTGGTGCGTGTAGCGGATCATGTACGTTTGGAATTTGGAGCCCGTTGTGTGTCATTGAATCTTGTGTTTGCGTTCGTGTTTTCCGTTTCTATCGTCCTTGTCTAGCTTCGAGGTAACTCTTGAACCATCTTGTTAATTCAGAACCATACGCTACTTATAAGGATATAAATAGGGTTAACAGCTATGGATAAAATGAATATCGATGGTTGAAACGAAATAAAGAAATCCGAAAATGGTTGATGGATATGTTAGTAACTAAGAATGCGGTAATGCTTTGTATATTACGAGTGAAGAAGATGGGTTGTGTATGAGTTCATGTGACTACAAGGATTAGAAATATATATTTACACAAATTGCTTGACTATCACATTAATCAAAGACGTACACTATGACTCGAATTATATAATCATCTAAGCATTTGTTAAAATAGTTTTTCCATGTAGTCTGTGGGAAAAAAAAGAAAAAAAAAGAGAACAACAAGCTCGACATCATCTGTTATTATTATATACAGTGGCTTAAGCAAATGGAAGTATCTTCACATTATGTATTTTCATCCAATTAAATTATAGTAGTAGATACTGAAAGCTAGTGATAAAGGAAGTACTAATAATGGGTCTACTCTTTAAACCAAGTTAAACTAAAATAAGAAGTTTCGGTATGAGATTAGAAGAGATATAAACATGGTCAATACATTAACGAGTCAACATATATATAACTGTGATTCCTAATATTATTTATAATATAAAAGTTATACATGACATGTACTCAATGAAAATATATAAAGAGGTAACATGACTGTTATCTTATAGCAACAGATTTATTTAAACTAAAATGTCACATATAATGAATAAATACTCGATATAATTAAATTATTAGTAATTATTAGCTCATTAATTCGTGTAGATTAGTTGAAGAAGGAGTGAGTCGAGTCTTCGAATACGCGTTGGTTTATTTGAGGTACATATATTCTATTCATTCTCTTAACGATGCTTATGACATTTGATCCGTATCTATTTGCACCTATGAAATCCTTATTTTTGTTTCCCATCCTATGATTCGATATTCGTTGGCTATCATATTTGATAACTTCGTTGAACCCTTTTGAATTCGTTTGATATATGCTTCATTTGACACTGCTATGATATGAGTTTATTCATATGTGTGATCATGACCTTCTTTGGATATATTATGTTTGCTTCGATATGATATATGAGCCTTTTTCATTGGTTCCGATGCCGGAACTATTAACTAGCCATGTAGGTACTATGGTCGTGTCATTGTGGCACCAATGGCATGACACTATCTATGGCGGTGTGATCAGTCCACGGCGTCCCCATTTTGTGTGTGCTCTTTATGCACTTGGCCATATAAGATTTGATTTGATTTGTAGGGGGGGCGTATGGATGCATCCTAGGCTAATATGTGTATGTTTTGGATATGATTTGATGCATGACTTAGTGTGGTGCCAACACCCCATTACACATTTGTAGGGTACATCTAGAGCTGCAGCTCCCATGTATAATTTGATACGATATGATATGCTTTTGATTGTAAGGTCTAAGCATGTGGCATGCTTTAGACATTCGTTTCGAGCTCGGTGGGCATTTCCTTATGCTTTGTTTGACTATATGTTTCATTCAGTTCTTATGATATGTGAAACCTATACTACCAGCTTATGGTGGTTCCATTTCGCTTACCTTGCATATTTAACCTATCTGTTTGTTTATATATCCGTTCATATCTATTCACTAAGCTTTTTAGCTCAGCCACATTTCTTTTCTCAGCGGTAGGTAATAAGAGGAAAGTTGGGTTATGAGTGAAGAGTGCTTAGGAGCTCTTAGTGAACTGAATGGATGATAACTTTCCCCATTTCATTTAAATTGCTCAAACTTTGGATTTTGTCTTCCGATTAAAATTTGTATTGGATTTATTTTCATTTGAATATCATTATGTTCAAGACCTAGTGATTCCTTTGTTTTGTTGAGGAACTTTGTTGAACCATTTTTATAAATAAAGTCTTTCGCTTGCGTTTGTTTTGATGCCATAAATGTGACATTTGACCCGTACGGGTGAGGTGTTACAATTATGGTATCAGAGCTCTTGGTTCGTCCTGTAGAACTTCGGTTATGACCTATGAGGATTGGGTAGACGTTTAAGTTTCGTTTATGATTTAATCACTCTCTTTTGAATTTCGATCTTAATCTCTAAATTATCTTTGTTGATTCGTCTGTCAATCGTTTAGATGCCTCTTCGCACGTTTGGGAACCCTATCGTCTATTTTGAGAGCTTTTGTGGTTCCCTTTTTGTTATGAATGGATCTTTGCAGCCTATAAAGGATGATAGCCTGGATGTATAAATACAACAGACTATATAGAAACAATGACTTG
>BQNB010018666.1:0-64515 GCA_026074375.1 Tanacetum coccineum
ACTTGATTAAGTACTGAAAGTTCATGAGAAATGATCAAATATATATAAATAACGCCGCCAAAAACATGTATAATTAAGGCGTTATCAAATCCCTCCACACTTAGCTATTGCTTGCCCTCAAGCAATCAAAGCGGAAAAAATAAGATCATTTATCGTGATGTGGAGAAAATTTGGTTTTAACAAGTGTTTATAGATTTAGTAACTTTTCAGGCATAGACATATAACTAGGCACCTCACATAGGGAATGTGTTTGTTTAATATTCACTCGAGTCACTCAGATAGGGTTTATATTTTTGTGAAGCCACTCATTTGCACAGACTAATCTAGATAGCTACCGTATGCTTGTACGAGACACATAAACATGATCGATGGGGGCATGAGCTCCAGAAAAAATCTCAAAAAGGCCAAATGTGATAACGAGGTGGGTTAATAACTGATACTCTTGTGCCAGAACTTGAGCCTTATACTTTGAACTTTATTTCTTCAACTTTCTTCTCTTTTTCTCTTTTTTCTTATTTTTTTCTATACTTGCGATAACTTCGGGCACATACTTCATGATGTAACATAGGAACTTCAACGATTTTAGCACCAAAAGCGAGTGCTACAAATACGGAAACTTTTTGAGATTTATTTCACCTCTTATCATAAGGAATTGTCTATAAATTATTCTCACTGCGGTTAGTAAATGATGATCAAACACAAGTTCTAGAGCTACTAAATTACCGGCTCACTCATATAATTTTCAACCAATACCACTGCTCCAGAAAAGACGACAAACTACAAATACACAGCCGTAACGACGGATGAGACACTTGCAATTGCATTCAAACCTTAACTCGAACAAGCTAAAGGCATAAATTATCTTAGGTATCAAAGGTGGATACCCAAATTCTTTAAGGCTAAATTTCTCACAATTTTAGTGGACTGTTTTTGTGCTAGTTATAGTGTCAATCCGGGTGGATATGCCTTACTAAGAGTGTTCATTTTTAATTTTGAAAGGAAATCATATATTAATTTTTCAAATTTTCCAGAAAATATTAGTTGAAAATTTTCCTTAGATCACAGGGCAAACATGGAGGGATATGATTAATTTTTCCTATTTGGCTTCCTTCCACACTTAAGTTGAACATTTCCCTCAATGTAAAAACTGATAATTAAGATAAATAGGGAAAATTAAGGGAAAACGGTATTCAAGGAACCGTAAGGTTCAGATTTCATCAGTATATGTCATTGTGATTCCGAACAATGTTATAAACCGTTCGTTAGTTCGATCTCGAAACTAGGATAGCTTAATCACCGAAAACGGGAGTAGTCAACCCCAATAGAATCTTTTTCATAAAACACTCGCGCTTACCCTTCAGGTAATTACCAGTTCAATTCACTTAAGCTAATCCGTAATCATTCGGGGTAACAGTTAAATAAGGTCCTTGTATTAAAAAATATAGTGAAGCAAGCAATGTCATCTTGTCCCGAGATAAATAAATGGGTACTTTAACCAATTTATAAACGAGTTGAAAATACACAAATAATGAGTTTGAATTAACCATATAAATAAATTTGTAACACCCAAGCCATGTCTTCCACCCCAAAAACATAAGCTAAATATCAGTAAATACGTGAGGCTATAAACTCACCTTGAGTGAGCGTATATCAAGTATATCACAGAAAATGTGTCACGGTAATGATCGAATGCAACCTAATCCAATATAGGTCGTATAAGTACTAATCACGTTGGGTAAGTACTACCATATATAATTCTATATAGCTAATCACCATCTAATTGTTATTAGTGGAAATCAAGACTAAATCGCAATTTGATAAATAAGTACCATGTATTTATCTATCGTAATAGTCGCATACTAGTTCAATCGCCTTTGTAAAATTAATATTTATAAAGTTCTAAAACATAAGTATAGATATTATTTTGTGTTTTCCATATGTTTCGCAATTTTTTTTATTAAAAACGATCAACATAGTCATCTCAGGAAATAGTGAAAAACGTTATAAAATATTGTGTATCTTTCTCGTTTTAATCTTGTTTCTTTCGTTTCTTATGTCCACGTTTTCTGTATCGAAGACGACGTATCAAATATGGACCATTTTTTGTATTTCATGTCCTCTGGTGAACAGTGATTTTTACTGTTCACACCAGTTATTTTTATAGATTAGTTATCGTAAAACCCGTAAATGGCGTATCTTATTCGTTATAGCTCCGTTTTTAGAGATTTCTTTACGAGTAAGTTCTCGTAATTTATAACGTTCTATCATTAAATGATGTTTTTCAAATAAAATGTCCTGCTACTGAACAGTATACTTTTTATAAAATTTTATTTTATATACCCCGGTATTAACAGTAAATGTATATTTATCGTATCTTTTTCGTTATAAGGCGGTTTTTTGAGTTCTTTACATATTCGGACTCGTCATGAGGTGTACTATCTTTATAAAGCATAATGTGGCTGTCATAAAACATGAACCAAAACAGCCTCTTTAGAACCTTGCCATAATTAATTATGTATACTTTATATATATATACTTTTCAACTTGATAATTACCACAAGTCTTTTAAAACCTTATATATCATATGTCATACATATAGTAATGTCCATAAGTCCATGATTTGTCATGTGTAGTCCAGGATAACAAGATTATTTGCCATTTTCACGGACTTTCACTTGAAACATATTAAAGTAATATTTAAAAACACTAATTTTTGTACATATACATTTTTACACTTAACCAAGAGTGTACAACACTCATATATCCATTTTAACATGATATTATCATCCATATAACATGTACAAAAGTGTACAAATCCATAATCACAAGTAAAAAAATACATCTTACATGTTTAAAAGCATCCTAATGGTGATTTTGCTAAATAGAACATATATACTCATAAAATCATAAATGTAAATTCTTAAAGGGTTTTAGATAACCTTGATGAGATGTATGATGATGAACAACACAACCTAAACCCTTGTTTAGATTAAAAACCAAAGCTTGCAAAGTTAGAAACCCTAGATTAGTTTGAAAACCTAATCTTTTCTTTCTTGCTTCAACACTTGTAAATGATTAACCAAGGCTTGTAAATACCTTAGTATAGCTTAGATATGATGTGTAAGTGCTTATAAATGTTGTAGTTAAAAATTACATGGATGGTTTGTTGTGGCTTATTTGAGCCGTGGGGTTTGTAAGCAAAAAGGAAGAGAAAAGATTTGATTTTTGATAAGGAAATGCAATGTGTTCGTTTATTCTTTACAGGCACTAATCTATCTCTTCATTATAAAAAATATTTGCATCATATCACCATTGACTATAAGTGTCATCATACTAGTCCAAGGGTGGCAAATAAAAGGCCATGCCGGTGGGTTTTGGTCATTGGAAATCACAAGGAAACAAGGGGAGTGTTTTAAGGCTTTTTCTTGGTCAAAACTAGTTAGTCTTGGTACCATAATGACCAAGGTGATGTACATTTGATTTAGCTAGGTTCTTGGTGTGCTTCTTGTCTCCCTAGACATACATATACACGAAAATAAGGTGAGGGAATGTACAAAACTATCTTTGATCTTTTATTTGATGAATACTTGCATTATTTAAGGTTACATGAAGTATAGATTAAATACAATGTACAATTTGTACATTGTAGGGTTTGGTTTGAACTCTTTCATGAAGAATTTGGATAAGGTGATAAATACTTGAAGTTTTATATAAACTTTTGAGTATTGGGTACAATTGTGGGTATTTGTTGAAGCGTAGAAAAGTTTTGGTGGTTCCGGGGAGGGATATGTCCTAAAACATATTTCTTTCGCGAAACGTACCAATTAACGTGAAACCACGATAAAATAAATATGAAACCTGTTAATAATTTTCCTTAAAAATAATTACTTACCACTGCTTGTTGTAAACTTTGAATTGTTTTGATGTACCGGTTACATTGAACGATAATTTCTTGGTACTTTACAGGGATTTAATTTAACGATTACGATTTAAAAGCAAACGCGTACTATACTAAAAATAACTTGTGAATTTATTTGACATCGTAAATGACCTAAAAACTGGTGTGTTTTTAGTCTCCCCCCGTTAAATGAGCCTTGTACCCATGGCTTAAGACGCGGCACTTGACGACGGTGCGGTCTTTGTGAAGAGGTGTGGATATTTCTTTCAGAATTGATCCTTGCGTTCCTAGGTAAACTCAAGGCTTCGCCCAGAGTTCCATCAAACTTTGACAATGGATTCGGGATGTGGTTTTAAACATTCTTGACCTTTCGATCATGATTTATGAGGGTTCCTCGTTAAAATAAAGCTTCTCCTCTATATGGAATCATAAACGCGAACAGTCTAATGGTTCGTCGGGTATAGCACTTCTTTAAGTTGGATACGTGAAACGTATGATGAACCCTGCTCAACTCTTGAGGCAGCTCAAGCTTGTAAGCAATGGATCCAACCTCTTCCATCACCTTGGATGGTCCAACATACCTGGGGTTTAGCTTCCCTCGTTTGCCAAAGTGCACTTCTCCTTTCTAAGGTGATACCTTCAACATGACTCGGTTGCAAACTTGAGATTCTAAAGGCTTACGCCTCTCATTGGCGTAACTCTTTTGGCGAGCAAGTTTGATAGCGGATTGTCCTAGGATGACTAGTGATGTGTCTCAGCTTCTTGGCTTAGGGTTTGGTATAAGATGACGTCGACTTTATTGTAAGATTGTATAAGAGTTTACTTAGTTATTATGATTGTTAGTTTAGTTCCTTGGTGATTAGGTTACATATATGAAAACGCACACAAAACTTGATATAAATAGAAAACTATTTCTTGACAAGTTTTAGGGTGACTACTCTCAGCATGGCATGGTCCTTCCTGAATTATACATAGTTGATCAGGCCATGTATAATTGAGGACTAATGATGCATTGCTCATTTTCGTCAAAATAGTGTTATGATTTCATGATATTTGTGAGAGTTTCATAGATAAATAAGTAGAGAATTAAAGTAATTCGGACGGAATTTCCACAACACATTGATTTGATAGCTAAGTTGGAATCGTTCGTACAACACAACGGAAATTTAAGAGAAAATACAACGAGGATTTCTTAAAAGAATAGAGTCTAAGCATTGATATCCTCCTCTATGTCGTTAAGGTCTTGATTGGTTTCTCCTCTTCCTAAGGCATGCACCATTCCACGTGCTCCAGTACCTTCAGCTTGGTTTTCATAGTTCTGGTTCTTTAGCTCATGGCAATCACTCCTGTAGTGCCCTGGATTCCCACATTCATAACAAGTGAGAGTTCTCTGATTATTAGTAGCAGCAGAACTCCAACAGTCTCGGGTCAGATGACCGACTCTCTTGCAGTTTGAGCATTTTACAGTACATGGGCCATTGTGATGAAACTTGCACTTGTTACACAGCGGTATAGTTCCAGCATACTCTTTTCTTTCACTAGTCCCAGTGGCGTAAGCTCGGGCCACATTCTGCCTCTTGGGAAGTTGTTGTTGAGCTTGGCGGTTGTTGTCAAGTTTCCTCTTGTTCTCAGCTTGACGTTCAGCAAAAGTGTTGATTTTCTTATCCATCAACTCTGTTGCCATTTCAGTAGCTTCCTGCAATGGTTTTTGGTTTTGACGCCACAAATCCACTGCCATATGTGATGAATCTTTTCGGGAAAAACCCACGACAAACCTTTTAACTTGTCAGAATCATCAGGAAACATTCTAACACCGGTAGTGCTAGTTCTGGAAAAGTTGGTGTGTACCCTGTCACTGCCGTGTTAACCTTTTACTTTTAAATTCCACAACTCAACCTCGAGCTTCTTCATCTCATTCCTCAGACAGTACTTGTCAGCCATTTTCTTTCTCAGATCTGTCCAGGTCATATTGACATACTGGGGCCAACGTATATGACCAACAATTCTAACGTGGGAATTCCACCACGTTAGAGCTCCTGCCAAAAGGAGTACAAGTGGAGAACTTGATATGATTTTCCACAGAGCAGTTGCTTATGCGGAATACATAGTCGATCCTTCACTACCAGATTGGGTGTTAGTTGACTACTCCCATCAGTGCCTTTGAAATACATAGGTTGGCACTTCTTGAAGTTTTTGGTAAGTGCATTCTCGAGCAAGTTGTTCGGTCCTTCTGGCAACCGTTCCCAAAGTATGGGCTGTCGTCGCAATCCTGTTTGCATCCGTTGCTGCCCAGTGCAGCAGTAACTACCTTGGTCAATCATTGCTGAAGTTGGGCATTGGTGACGATGGTGGGGGTAGGAAATTTTCTGGTAACTGTGTTGACCTTGTGGCTCTTTTTGGGGCCTTTTCCTTCAAAATCTCCAAAAATGTTAAGAGTAGTATATTTTCCCAAAAAGGTCATGCTCGAAAATAGGTGTTGTGAAGTGATGTATGGTCAATATGAATGTGCACCCATGGCATAAATGAATGATGGTAAGATATCATGCTTGATAGCTTAATGTTTAGATTTCGTTTAGAACCTATGAGCTTATAGTACTACCTTGCCCCTAAAGAATATGTCTCCGTATTTTTTATTAAATAACCCTTCATAAAATAAGTGTAGAATACACTATGGTGTAGGGTAAAGTGGTATATATATTATTATATATATTATATACAGATTTATGTATATATACATATATATACCTTAAGTCACGCCCGCAAGTGGAGTTGGACGAGGGGGGGAAGCAAGTACGTGTGGTTTGCACATATCAGAAAATTTTCCTATAGTGGTCTTACCACTATAATTACGCGTAATTGTTTCACCTAATGCCTCTAAGGGTTTAATCCTGTCCCACGAGTCCTAACCATCCTCGAGGGAATTTATCAAGCACCTCGAGCTGTGTAACAACTTGTCATGACTCAATTTCGCAACTCATAAACAAGGATCTGTCTTGAAGATTTAGTGATGTTTTGTTACACATCTTCGACCTATTTAATAAATTTAACTCGATCATTGGGAACAATACTAGAACATTCTGTTTAATCTAACTTCACATAGTTATCATATTGCATAAATATCATATATGGTCCTGAGGCTATGGCACCTCGAGTTGTGTAACAACTTGTCATGACTCAATTTCGCAACTCATCAAACAAGAACTGTCAGGTTGTAGTATGAATTGTTATCACATTCTTGACCTAATTTAAGAAATTAACTCGACATTGGGACAATACGCGAACCTTTATGTGTAATATAAATTCACATAGTTATCATATTTGATTATTTATTTCATTATTGGGTCCTGAGGTAATGTGATAGTTCTTTTTGTGTTTTTTTTTCCATCCTTACTGAGGCTACTGTGCAACCCACCATACCTCGATAAGGCTCTAGTGTTCATCTATCCCATAGAAAATCTGTGTACTTTGAAAATGTTTGATGTATGCAATGTTTGTGAAAACGGCTATAGTCTAGGGTAAAAATATGCCACCTAGTTCTCTATAGCCTTGGCTTCTGTACAATCTGTAAACACCCTAAAAAATGGGTCGCGCGGAATGTGTTTTATGGGAGGCGTTACTTCATAATACCGTTGCTCAACTACTCATGAGGCTAATGTGCAAACCCACCATACTCGATTAGGCTATAGGGTTCATCTATTCTTCCGCTACCACTCTGTGGTGTGTGGACTGAGGGATGATAATCCTTTTTTCTCCTTTTTTATTTATTTCCTGAGGTACTGTGGCAACCCACCCATTACCCTATAAGGCTCTAGTGTTCATCTATCCCATAGAAAGTCTGTGTACTTTGAAAATGTTTGATGTATGCAATGTTTGTGAAAATATGTAACCTAGTTCTCTATAGCCTTGGCTCTGATACCAATCTGTAACACCCCAAAAAATGGGTCGCATCGGAATGTGTTTCCAGGAGCGTTACTTCATAATACCATTGCTCAAGTCATGAGAGAATGACCTCTAACTGTTTCGCTTAAAAAGAAATCTTGGATTGTCTATACTCCATTGCACATCAAATAAGCCAAGCATCTAACTTACCTGAGAAAAACATGCTTAAAAAGTGTCACCATTAAAGTTAGTGAGTTCATAGGTTTGTAAATGTAAATAAAATCTAAAATGTTTCAAGTATTTAGTGTAATGAGCACAATATTCCAAAATGTTTCAATCTATTATTTGTAAGAGCACTACTTATCACAAATTGTTTCAGTAGATATTATAATTGAACAACATTATCTCAAAAATTTTCAAATAGTATATTATATGAGCCAATATCTTCAAAATATTTCGGAGTAATATATTGCCACTTTATTCAAGGCAACGTAAAGATTCATATGTGTATAAAACATAAGATTACGGATTACTTAAGTCATGGAAATGATTACGTAGACTCATTATAAGTATGCCACTTTATTCAAGGCACCGTAAAGTTCAGATTCATCAGTATATCGTGTTGTGCTCCGACAATGTTATAACGTTTGTTAGTTCGATCTCGAACTAGTGATAGCTAATCACCCGAATGGGAGTAGTCAAACCCCAATAGATCTATTTCATAACACTCACGCTTACCCTCCAGGTAATTAACAATTCAATCCACTTAAGCTAATCCGTTAATCATTCGGGCTGGTACCGTTAATTCGGTCTTGTATTCACAAAAAATATAGTGAAGCAGCAAATTGCCATCTCGTCCCGAGATAAATATAGGGTTACTTTACCAATTTGTAAACGAAGTTGAAAATTACCACAAATAAATGAGTTTGAATTAACCATAGAAATAAATTGTATAAAACCCCAAAATGCATGTCTTCACCCCAAAAACATAAGTAAAATCAGTAAAACGTGGGGCTATAAACTCACCTTGAGTGAGCGTATATCAAGTATATCACGGAAAATGCGTCACAGTAATGATCGAATGCACAACCTAATCCAATATAGATCGTATAAGTACTAATCACGTTGGGTAAATTCTACCATATATAATTCTATATAGCTAATCACCATCTAATTGTTTATTGAAATCAAGGTCTAACGCATTTGATACAATAAATAACATGTATTTATGTATAGTCGCAATAAACTAGTTAATGCCTTTGTAAAATTAATATTTATAAAGTTTAAACAAGTATAGATTTTATTTAAAGTGTTTCCAAAAATGTTTGCAATTTTTTTATTAAAAAATACGAACCAACACCATTCCATCTCAGGAAATACGTGCTTATAGTTATAAATAATGTGTATCTTTATCGTTTTAATCAACGTTCTTCCTGTTTCTGAAGTCCACGTTTTCGTTTATTAGACGACGTATCAAAATATGGTCATTTTTTGTATTTCACGTCCTCTGGTGAACAGTGATTTTTACTGTTCACACCAGTTATTTTTATAAATTAGTTATCGCAAAACCCGTAATTGGCGTATCTTATTCGTTATAGCTCCGTTTTTAGCGATTCTTTCGAGTACGTTCTCGTAATTAAAAGTTCTATCATATAAATGATGTTTTCCAAAATAAATGTCCCTGATGAACAGTAACTTTTTATAAAATTTATTTTGTAAACCCGGTATTAACGTAAAAAGTATATATATCGTATCTTTTTCGTTATTGGGCGAGTTTTTCGGAGTTCTTTACATCATTCAGATCGCATGAAGGTGTACTATCTTTATAAAGCATAATGTGGCTGTCATAAAACACGAACCAAAACAGCCTCTTTAGAACCTTGCCATAATTAATTATGTATACTTTAATATATATATTATATATATATAATATATTATTTTAAGATCTATATATATATATATATATATATATATATATATATACTTTTCAACTTTATAATTACCACAAGTCTTTTAAAACCTTATATATCATATGTCATACATATAGTAATGTCCATAAGTCCATGATTTGTCCAAGTGAGTCCAAGATAACAAGATTAACATGCCATTTACACCACTTTCACTTGTAACTTATTAAGTAATCTTTAAAACCCTAATTTTGTACATATACATTTTTACACTTAACCAAGAGTGTACAACACTCATATATCCATTTTAACATGATATCATCATCCATATAACATGTACAAAAGTGTACAAATCCATAATCACAAGTAAAAAAATACATCTTACATGTTTAAAAGCATCCTAATGGTGATTTTGCTAAATAGAACATATATACTCATAAAATCATAAATGTAAATTCTTAAAGGGTTTTAGATAACCTTGATGAGATGTATGATGATGAACAACACAACCTAAACCCTTGTTTAGATTAAAAACCAAAGCTTGCAAAGTTAGAAACCCTAGATTAGTTTGAAAAACCTAATCTTTTCTTTCTTGCTTCAACACTTGTAAATGATTAACCAAGGCTTGTAAATACCTTAGTATAGCTTAGATATGATGTGTAAGTGCTTATAAATGTTGTAGTTAAAAATTACATGGATGGTTTGTTGTGGCTTATTTGAGCCGTGGGGTTTGTAAGCAAAAAGGAAGAGAAAAGATTTGATTTTTGATAAGGAAATGCAATGTGTGTGTTTATCTCTTGTAAGGCATGACTTATAAGTGTCATATACTAGTCCAAGGTGCAAATAAAAGGCCAAGAGGTGGGGTTTTGGTCGTTGGAAATCACAAGGAAACAAGGGGAGTGTTTTAAGGCTTTTTCTTGGTCAAAACTAGTTAGTCTTGGTACCATAATGACCAATGTGATGTACATTTGATTTAGCTAGGTTCTTGGTGTGTGCTTCTTGTCTCCCTAGACATACATATACACGAAAATAAGGTGAGGGAATGTACAAAACTATCTTTGATCTTTTATTTGATGAATACTTGCATTATTTAAGGTTACATGAAGTATAGATTAAATACAATGTACAATTTGTACATTGTAGGGTTTGGTTTAAATTTTTTCATGAAGAATTTGGATAAGGTGATAAATACTTAAAGTTTTATATAAACTTTTGAGTATTGGGTACAATTGTGGGTATTTGTTGAAGCGTAGAAATGTTTTGGTGGTTTCGGGAATGCCTAAACATATTTTATCGCGAAACGTACTCACTTTACGTAACCACTAAAAATAAAATGAACCATGTTAATAATTATCCTAAAAATAATTACTTAACACTTTCTTGATGTAAACATTTAATTGTTTGATGCCCGTTTACATTGAACGATAATTTTTAGCTTACGCGATTTAACTTAACGATTACGATTTAAAAGTAAACGCGTACTATACTAAAAATTAACTTGTGAATTTATTGACATCGTAAATGACCCTAAAACACGGGGTGTTATAGTCTCCCCCCATTAAATGAGCCTTGTCCTCAAGGCTTAAGACGCGGCACTTGACGACGGTGCGGTCTTTGTGAAGAGGTGTGGATATTTCTTTCGGAATTGATCCTTGCGTTCCTAGGTAAACTCAGGGCCTCGCCCAGAGTTCCATCAAACTTTGACAATTAGGATACGGCTTTGTTTTAACCGTTTGACCTTTCGATCCATGATTTATGCGGGTTCCTCGATAAAATGAAGCTTCTCCTCAATATGGAATCCATTAAACGGAACGGCTAATGGTTCGTCGGTATAGCACTTCTTTAAGTTGGATACGTGAAACGTATGATGAACCCTGCTCAACTCTTGAGGCAGCTCAAGCTTGTAAGCAATGGATCCAACCTCTTCCATCACCTTGGATGGTCCAACATACCTGGGGTTTAGCTTCCCTCGTTTGCCAAAGCGCACTTCTCCTTTCTAAGGTGATACCTTCAACATGACTCGGTTGCAAACTTGAAATTCTAAAGGCTTACGCCTCTCATTGGCGTAACTCTTTTGGCGAGCAAGTTTGATAGCGGATTGTCCTAGGACGACTAGTGATGTGTCTCAGCTTCTTGGCTTAGGGTTTGGTATAAGATGACGTCGACTTTATTGTAAGATTGTATAAGAGTTTACTTAGTTATTATGATTGTTAGTTTGGTTCCTTGTGATAGGTACGTTTTATGAAAACGCACACAAAACTTGATATAAATAGAAAATTGTTTCTTGACAAGAAGTTTTAAGGTGACTACTCTCAGCATGGCATGGTCCTTCCTGAATTATACATAGTTGATCAGGCCATGTATAATTGAGGACTAATGATGCATTGCTCATTTTCGTCAAAATAGATTCATTGCTTATTTCGTCAAATAATTGTGTTAGGATTTCATGATATTTTATGGAGTTTTCATAAATAAATAATTTAGAGAATTAAGTAATTCGGACAGGAATTTCCACAACACATTGATTTGATAGCTAAGTTGGAATCGTTCGTACAACACAACAAAAATTTAAGAGAAAATACAACGAGGATTTCTTAAAGGAATAGAGTCTAAGCATTGATATCCTCCTCTATGTCGTTAAGCGTCTTAGAATTGGTTTCTCATCCTCCTTAAGGGCACTGCACATTCCACGTGCTCCAGTACCTTCAGCTTGGTTTTTATAGTTCTGGTTCTTTAGCTCCGGACAATCACTCCTGTAGTGCCCTGGATTCCCACATTCATAGCAAGTGAGAGTTCTCTGATTGTTAGTAGTAGCAGAACTCCAACAGTCTCGGGTCAGATGACCCGTTTCTCTTGCAGTATGAGCATTTTTTACAGTTGCATGGGCCATTGTGATGAAACTTGCACTTGTTACACAGCGGTAGAGTTCCAGCATACTCTTTTCTTTCACCAGTCCCAGCGGCGTAAGCTTGGACCACATTCTGCCTCTTGGGAAGTTGTTGTTGAGCTTGGTGGTTGTTGTCAAGTTTCCTCTTGTTCTCAGCTTGACGTTCAGCAAAAGTGCTGATTTTCTTATCCATCAACTCTGTTGCCATTTCAGTAGCTTCCTGCATGGTTTTTGGTTTTGACGCCACAACACTTCCGTGAATCATGTCGGGCAAACCACCGACATACCTTTCAACCTTGTCAGACTCCTCAGGAAACATTCTAACACACAGCAGTGCTAGTTCCTGGAAACGTTGGTTGTACCTTGTCACATCGGTACCTTTTACTTTCAAATTCCACAACTCAGCCTCGAGCTTCTTCATCTCGTTCCTCGGACAGTACTTGTCAGTCATTTTCTTTCTCAGATCTATCCAGGTCATTGCATACGCAACATCATGACCAACAATTCTAACGTGGGAATTCCACCACGTCAGAGCTCCTGCCAAAAGAGTACAAGTGGAGAACTTGATCTGATTTTCCACAGAGCAGTTGCTTATGTGAAATACAGTCTCCATCCTTTCAAACCATTGGGTTAGTTCGACAACTCCCTCAGTGCCTTTAAAATACAGAGGTTGGCACTTCATGAAGTCTTGGTAAGTGCATTCTCGAGCAACGCGTTCGGTCCTTCTGGCACCCGTTCCCGAAGTATGGCTGTCATCACCATTCCTGTTTGCATCACGTGCTGCCAGTGCAGCAGTAACACCTTGGTCAATCATTGCCTGAAGTTGGGCATTGGTGACAGTGGTGGTGGTAGGATTTTCTGTAACTGGTGTTGACCTTGTGGCTCTTTTTGGTGCCATTTCCTTCAAAATCCCAAAAATGTAAGATTAGTTTAATCCAAAAATGTAGATTAGTTTAATCCTCAAAAGTCATGCCCGACATAGAGTTGTTAGTGAGTGTATGTATGTGTCAATATGAATGTGCGCTCATGGCATAGGAATGGTTGAAGGTAAGCAAATCAGTATATTGAAAATACTTAATGTTTAGGTATCAATTAGAAACTATGAGCTTATAGAACTCACTGCCAAAAAGGACTGCACTAGTATTTATATAAATAACCTTATATAATTAATAGGTAGAATCCACAAGGTAGGGTAAGAGTATATATATATTATATACATATATATACCTAAGTCCCGTCGCAGTAGCAAGTAGTGTGGTCCTGCACAATATCAAGACAAATATTCCAAATAGTGGTCTTACCACTATAATTACGCGTAATTGTTTCACATAATGCCTCACGAGTCCTAACCATCCTCGAGGGAATTTATCAAGAACCTCGATTTGTGTAAAAACTTTGTCATGGCTCCATCTCGCAACTCATCAAACAAGAACTGTCTTGAGATGCAGTCATGGTCATGGCTCAATCTCGCAACTCATCAAACAAGAACTGTCTTGAGATTCAGTCAATGAATTGTTACACATCTCGACCTAATTAATAAATTAACTCGACATTGGACAATACTCGAACCTTTATGTTTATCTAACTTCACATAGTTATCATATTGCATAAATATCATATATGGTCCTGAGGCTATGGTGCAACCCACCATACCTCGACAAGGCTCTAGTGTTCATCTATCCCATAGAAAATCTGTGTACTTTGAAAATGTTTGATGTATGCAATGTTTGTGAAAACGGCTATAGTCTAGGGTAAAATATGCAACCTAGTTCTCTATAGCCTTGGCTCTGATACCAATCTGTAACACCCCCAAAAATGGGTCGCAGCGGAATGTGTTTCCGGGAGCGTTACTTCATAATACCATTGCTCAAGTCATGAGAGAACGACCTCTAACTGTGTCGTTTGAAAAGAAATCTTGGATTGTCTAGACTCCATTGCACATCAAATAAGCCAAGCATCTAATTCACCTGAGAAAAACATGCTTAAAAAGTGTCAACATTAAAGTTGGTGAGTTCATAGGTTTGTAAATGTAAATATAATCCTAAAATGTTTCAAGTATTTAGTGTAATGAGCACAATATTCCAAAATGTTTCAATTATATATTGTAATGAGCACAATATCACAAAATGTTTCAAATAGATATTATAATGAGCACAATATCTCAAAATGTTTCGAGTATATATTGCCACTTTATTCAAGGCAACGTAAAGATTCATATGTGTATAAAACAATGATTACGATTACTCTAAGTTCATGGAACTGCTACGTAGACTCATTATAAGTATGCCACTTTATTCAAGGCACCGTAAGGTTCAGATTCATCAGTATGTCGTGTTGTGCTCCGACAATGTTATAACGTTCGTTAGTTCGATCTCGAACTAGTGATAGCTAATCACCCGAACGGGAGTAGTCAACCCCCAATAGATCTATTTCATAACACTCGCGCTTACCCTCCAGGTAATTACCAGTTCAATTCACTTAAGCTAATCCGTAATCATTCGGGGTAACAGTTAAATAAGGTCCTTGTATTCAAAAATATAGTGAAGCAAGCAATGCCATCTCGTCCCGAGATAAATAAATGGGTACTTTAACCAATTTGTAAACGAGTTAAAAATACACAAATAATGAGTTTGAATTAACCATATAAATAAATTTGTAACCAAGCATGTTCTCACCCCAAAAACATAAGTAAAATCAGTAAAACGTGGGGCTATAAACTCACCTTGAGTGAGCGTATATCAAGTATATCACGGAAAATGCGTCACGGTAATGATCGAATGCAACCTAATCCAATATAGGTCGTATAAGTACTAATCACGTTGGGTAAGTACTACCATATATAATTCTATATAGCTAATCACCATCTAATTGTTTTAGTGAAATCAAGACTAAATCGCATTTGATAAATAAATACCATGTATTTATACTCGTATAGTCGCATAACTAGTTCAATCGCCTTTGTAAAATAATATATATAAAGTTTAAAACAAGTATAGATATTATTTAAGTGTTTCCAAAATGTTTCGCAAATTTTTTTTTTTATTAAAAACGAACCAACACTATTCATCTCAGGAAATAGTGCACAAGTTATAAAATAGTGTGTATCTTTCTCGTTTTAAGCCCGTTTCTTTCGTTTCTTATGTCCACGTTTTCGTATTAAGACGACGTATCAAAATATGACATTTTTGTATTTCATGTCCTCTGGTGAACAGTGATTTTTACTGTTCACACCAGTTATTTTTATAGATTAGTTATCGTAAAACCCGTAAATGGCGTATCTTATTCGTTATAGCTCCGTTTTTAGCGATTCTTTCGAGTACGTTCTCGTAATTAAAAGTTCTATCATATAAATGATGTTTTCCAAAATAAATGTCCCTGATGAACAGTAGCTTTTTATAAAATTTATTTTATAAACCCGGTATTAACGTAAAACGTATATTTATCGTATCTTTTTCGTTATAAGTCGGTTTTTCGAGTTCTTTACATATTCAGACTCGTCATGAGGTGTACTATCATTATAAAGCATAATGTGGTTGTCATAAAACACGAACCAAAACAGTCTCTTTAGAACCTTGCCATAATTAATTATGTATACTTTATATATATATACTTTTCAACTCTATAATTACCACAAGTCTTTTAAAACCTTATATATCATATGTCATACATATAGTAATGTCCATAAGTCCATGATTTGTCCAAGTGAGTCCAAGATAACAAGATTAACATGCCATTTACACCACTTTCACTTGTAACTTATTAAGTAATCTTTAAAACCCTAATTTTGTACATATACATTTTTACACTTAACCAAGAGTGTACAACACTCATATATCCATTTTAACATGATATCATCATCCATATAACATGTACAAAAGTGTACAAATCCATAATCACAAGTAAAAAAATACATCTTACATGTTTAAAAGCATCCTAATGGTGATTTTGCTAAATAGAACATATATACTCATAAAATCATAAATGTAAATTCTTAAAGGGTTTTAGATAACCTTGATGAGATGTATGATGATGAACAACACAACCTAAACCCTTGTTTAGATTAAAAACCAAAGCTTGCAAAGTTAGAAACCCTAGATTAGTTTGAAAAACCTAATCTTTTCTTTCTTGCTTCAACACTTGTAAATGATTAACCAAGAATGTGCACGCCTATCCCTATACAGCATGTTGAAGCCTGACCCGCCTCATTGTCGCTTAGACCTGCTCATTCATCCAACTCAGATAGATCTCATCTGTGTCCTTGCCAACCCTAGTGTAAACTCTGCATCCGACGACCCAACTCCTGTGTCATCAGTCGCTGGTGCCCTTGGCATGTCTACCAGCATCTCATCCCAAGTGTGGTGATCCCATAACTGACATCTCTCTCCAGATCCCTCCCGCTAATCCCCGTCCATAGGTAGCAAGACAAAACCATAGTCCACCCTAATACCATCCAGATGTCTAGTAGTGCTCATGGGCAGGCGATCTCTCCTCCTACCCTCATATCTCCGGACCGAGAGCCGATACCTAACCTCTTCTAATCTGGATAAGGTAACTCGGTCTGTGTCTGCTCTACGGTCAGTAGAGAGTAGATGCAAAGGTGGTGATAAAGTGGGTAGCGGTATAAGTAAAAGTGGTGGTATCCCTGATGGTGGGGTACCTGACGGTGGTGTATCAGCTCTGGTGTGAGAGAGTATGATATGTGGCGGTGGTGAATGGGAAGTAGATAGGGCCTCAGCTCTCAGCCGGATCATCGCAGCTCGATAACCCAATGAACGAATAGGACTAGCAGGTGGTGGAGATGATACTAGTAGTGGTGGTGAGGGAATCTGAGGTAGTGGGTTAATGACCCATGAAGGAAAAAGTGGATGATGGTGTGGAGTGAGGTATAGCAAAGGAGTTTAGCAACCTTTGTATCAGACCAGAATGGTGTAGGTGGCTCATCTCGGATCGATATCCTAGCAGTAACCCGGTATGCAGGATGTGGTGGTGGTGTAGCCGCAGACTCGTCGGTCTCAAACGACTCAGTCTCCTCAGTAGATAGGGCATGATCAAAAGCTGGTAAAGTAACAACTGTAAAGTCGGCAGGAGCTGGGTGCTCCTCCTCCTCCTCATCCTCCTAAATATCAACATCAGCATCCCCGTCATCATCGGATGACTCATCCTCATCATCGCCATCGTCTCCTCTGTCGGCAGGATCCTCCTCAGGGTCCTCATCATCATCCTCCTCCGAATCCTCCTCAAGATCTGACTCAGGAACATAGCCTGGTGAATCAGCGGTAGGTAAGAACGCAGTAGGCAGGGGCTGCTCCTCAGAAAAAAGTCTGGTGAAGGTGGGTACTCAGGACCCGACACATAATTAGGAGATGGCGGGGCCTGAAAAGCAGCTACCACATAGGCATATGGGTCCTCTGGCATCACGGGTGGCCCCATCGGCTTCCCGGTGATCCTGATATCTGGCAAAATCCCGCAAATGGGCTGGAAAACACAACAGTGTATGTAACCGTGGAATCCTTAGAATCTGACATGACTGTATCTGAAAATCAAAATATGTTATATTATGTATTAATATAATACTCTATAGTAATATACATTATACCAAAAACATTGTATATCAATCCTAAGTGCATCTAGTCTTAAAACCAACTAAAGTGCAAACACGTAGTGTAAGTATATAATGGTCCCGTGAAAATCCCTTTGTATGAATGCAATGTTTGAAAACGGTTATAGTCCAGCAAAAATATTTGACCTGATTCTCTATAACCTTGGCTCTTGATACCAATCTGTAACACCCCCAAATTAGGTCGCAGCAAAATATGGGTTGGGGGTGGTACTTCATAGATCAATAACACAAGATGATCTATATAAAGTAACGACCATTAAAAATCCGTTTTAAAAAAAACTGATACATTAGATTAACAAATTGTTATGTTACAAAAGCCCTAGAAGCTTCACTTGTTCACGTTGTTTCAAAATAACAAAGTGATGTTCTAGAGCCCATACAGATATACAAAATGTAATACGACAAAATCTTTAATGCCATGACATCCAAAATCACAAACCACCAATTTCCCTTGCACCTCGTGCCTTATTGATCCCCTGAAAAACATTGCTTAAAACGTCAACATATTGTTGAGTGAATTCATAGATTTATAAAATATATAATGTAGGATCGTAAGATTTCCCCATGATAATGCAACAGATGCAAACATCATAAAATGTAATTGCATTTTCCTAAGCTCATGACACTGAAGCTCGACATGTATGAAATGCAATATAAATTGCCAACATCTATGTCTGACATGGTATAACGTTCGACATTGTCAAGTGAAAACTAATCATCCCGAACGGGGATGTCATCCCTATTAGTTTCTATTCATATCATTGTCGCGCTCAACAATCCTGTAATGACAGTTCATGATAATGGGCTCAGACAGGGTTATCGCTACTTAGGCAAACACGTAATCGTAATGTAAAATGTCCACTTGCGTCCATTTATAAAACGTGCACATGTTTCTCACCCCAAAACTTGTAAATCATTAAAATGTAAAACGTTGGGCTATGAACTCACCTTGGGTTAATGATAATCCAAATACAACAGAAAATGCGTCACGGAAATGACGGAATGCAACCTAATTAAACGTAGGTCGTATAAGTACTAAGCACATTGATTAACTAATGCCATATATAATTCTATATAGCTACATCACCATCTAATCGTGTTTGTGAAATCATATTTATAAAGTTTAAAACGTTTATAAGTATCTCAATAGTAAAAACGACGCAATTTCTTCGTTTTAAGCCCGTTTCTTATGGTTCTTATGTCCACGCTTTTGTATTAAGACGAGTTATCAAAATATTACATTTTCATATTTTTGACCTACTGGTGAACAGTACTTTTACTATTCATAACAGTTTATAAAATTATTTTTATAGATTTAGTTATCGTAAAACCCGTAAATGTCGTATTTTATTCGCTATAGCTCCGTTTTTAGTTATTATTTCGAGCACGTCTTTGTTATTAAGAGTTCTATCATATTAATGATGTTTTCAAAATGTTATTTACTGATGTGAACAGTAACTTTTTTAAAAATAGTTTTATAAAAGTATTTTTATGCGTTTAAGTATATAAACTCGCGTAATTCAAGTGTATAAAACAAAGACCAAAAGTCCCAAGGGGGGGGGGGTTGTTTGGACGGCAAAACACCAAGAGCAAAAATGGGTGACTAGTGGTCAAAACAACTAGTCATGAGCTAGTTTTTCTTACTAACTTTGAATTGTACAAGCTCTAATTAATGCTTGTGTTCTTATATTCCTTAATGTGGATGTTATCCCATGAAGATGAGGATGGAAGTGACTAATTATATATCTTGGATAATGAAAGTAATACTTGCATTTTTTTATGAAAGTATAAGTCGTAGTTTCTTTTATTAAATGTAAGACTTGTAATTTAAATGTCTTGGTTTGCTTTCTATATATATGGCAACGTCCACAATATATATATATATATATATAAATATATAATATATCTATATAATATAAATATATATATATATATATATATATATATAATATATATATATATAATATTATATATATATATAAGGTAAAGTTTTATAAACTTTAGGTATTGGGTATGAACCTGGGTATTTTTTGAAGCGTAGAAATGTTTTTGTGGTTCCGGGTATGCCTAAACGTATTTTAATCGCAAACTGAAAACGTTTATTTTTTTTAAACGTAACCAAGAAAAATACAATAGACCAAGTTAATTAAATATTTCTCAAATAATTACTTAACCATGCTTGATGTAAACATTTAATTGTTTGATCCTGATTACATTGAACGATAATTTTTAGCTTACGCGATTTAACTTAACGTTTACGATTTAAAAGCAAACGTGTACAATACTAAAAGTAAGTAGTGAATTTATTGACGCCGTACATGACCCTAAAACATGGGGTGTTATAATTGCTATCCTTTCCCATTTCTATTCGGGAATCTCAGGTTGTTGTAGCAAGCCAGACGGCCTTTGTTGCTCAGCCTTGACCTTCAAACAAGTCAAACATTTACTCACGTACACAACTATGTCCTTCTTCATACCCGGACACCAATACCTATCTCTAAGGTCATAATACATCTTATCAGCTCCTGGGTGTACAGAGTACTTCGACTTATGGGCCTTGTCCATTATCAGGGTTCTCACATCACCCTTCAAGAACCCAAATTTCGATCCAGGAAAAAACAACGCTCCATCACTCCTAAGTTCAATAATCTCATCTATACCTCTCTGCAATCTTGCAGACTCGTCAGACGCCTCCTTCTGAGCTGCTAGTATCCTATCCTTGATACTCGACTGAAGGGTCATATTCATAGCTCGAACTCTCTTAGGTTTCACTCTCTCCTTCTTACTCAGCGCATCAGCTACTACATTCGCCTTACCAGGATGGTAGCGAATTTTACAATCATAATCACTAAAAAGCTCTATCCAGCGACGTTGTCGCGTGTTCAACTCTTTATGACTAAAGATGTCTTGGAGACTCTTATGATCCATATATATGACACTCTTTGTCCCATACAAATAATGTCTCCAAATTGTAAGTGCAAACACAACTGCACCCAGTTCCAAATCATGGGTGGTGTAATTCTTCTCATGGATTTTCAGTTGCCTAGATGCATAAGCTATCACCTTACCTCTTTGCATCAACACACAACCTAATCCTAATCCGGACGCATCACAATATACCACAAAATCTTCCGGTCCGTTAGGGAGAGCTAGAACAGGTGCATTACACAACTTATCCTTCAAAGTTTGAAACGAATTCTCCTGCTCCTCACCCCCAATCAAAGGTTTTACTTTTTTGAGTCAAGATAGTAAGCGGTTTAGCTATCTTAGAAAAGTTCTCAATAAATCTACGATAATATCCTGCCAATCTTAGGAATGAACGAACTTCAGACGGAGTTCTAGGGGCTTCCCAATTCTTAACGGCCTCAATCTTACTAGGGTCTACATGAATTCCATCACCATTAATCACATGCCCAAGAAACTGTACTTCTTGCAACCAAAATTCACACTTAGAAAACTTTACGTATAGTCTCTCCTTCTTGAGTATTTCTAATACCGATCCTAAATGTTCTTCATGCTCCTCCCGAGTCTTAGAGATGAAATCAATATATATCAATGAAACACTATCAAAGACTTGTCTACGATACTGTCTACACACATCTTTCATCAGATCTATAACTATCGTTGGTGCGGTAGTCAAACAAAAATGGCAATACTGTGAACTTAAAATGTCCATAACGAGTTTTAAACGCGGTATTTGGAATGTTGTTCTCATGCACTCTCAGCTGATGGTATCCGGACCTAAGTTTATCTTAGAGAAGTATTGCGATCCTTGAAGTTGATCGAACATGTCGTCTATCCTAGGGAGTGGATAACGGTTTTTAATGGTCAACTTATTCAGTTCTCTATAGTCAATACACATTTATAAAGATCCCGTCCCTTTTTCTTAACGAAACAATACCGTGCTCCCCCAAAGTTGAAAGACTTGGTCGAATGAAACTTTGGTCCTGGATTTCCTTGAGTTTCTCGACAACTCCTCCAATTCAGAAGTGCCAACGATAGGGAGACTTTTGCAACCGGCGGTTGCTCCAGGCATTAACTTCAAACAAAAGACTCGACTTCTCGAACTGGTGGCAATCCAGATAGGTCATCCGGGAATACCTCAAGAAAATCTCTCACTACCATGATCTCTTCTTGTTTCTTCTCTTTATCCTTAGCACTCATTAACTGTCTCACCTTCTCTTTCGGTTTTTCTCCTAGTACTCTAAGCACCTTTCCATCTAGCAGTGGTATCCTTACTACTTTCTCATGACAAATTATCTCAGCCTTATGTTCAGACAACCAATACATTCCTATGATCACATCAAAACTCTTACTTCCAAAGGGTATCAAGTTAATGTCAAACACATGACCTTCTATTTCTAGTTTGCAACCTCTAATAACCTTGTCAATTTCTACTAGTTACCCGCTAGCTATCTCAATCTCATAACTGAAAACTAAATCACTAGGCTCTATGTCTAACAGAGGTATAAAAGTAGTGGAAACAAAACTATAGTCGGCATCGGAGTCAAATAAGGTAGTGGCATAATGATCGTTTAAAGTAAACGTACTCATCACGATGTTCAGGTCTTGGCGAGCCTCCTCTACTCCCAACATGAATGCCCTACTTCTTGCCTGGTTCCCTTGGTTTCCACGACTCTGACCCCCATTAACAGCCACAACTTGATTCTGATGGTTTTCCCCTGGCCTTTGAGCCTGATTCAACCTAGGACATGCTGCCTTGATATGATCGGTACTACCACACTCATAACAGGTTCTAGCAACTGGATTTCTAGCATTGACGGGGTTCACATTCCTAGGCACTACTCTACAATCCCTATCAAAATGTCCTTGGCGGTTACAATTGAATCAAATGCGACAATGTGTCTCAAGTGATTGGTGATAGTTACAGGTGGTACACCTGGGTGTCATACCCGTGTATCCTCCCCTAACAGGGTTTGCGGTTGTAGCAAAAGCATTTTCCGTTCTAGTCTTCTTGTTATCGTCCCTTCCATTCCTATCCTTGCTAGCTTCTCCCCCCTTTCCTCGCTTATCCCCCATTTCCTCTCTTCTCAAGGTTCTTTTTTATTGTCCCGTTCCTAAGGGCTTTATCAGTCAATGTGCCAGCTATCTGCACATCCTTTTGGATGGTATTTGGCTCCGTTGCTACCACCATTCCTCAAATTTATGGAGCAAGGCCATACACATACCTTTCAATCCTCTTACCTTCTAGGGTTACTAAGTGAGGAACTAACCTAGCCAACTCATGAAACCTATCAGTATACGCAGCATGGCCACCCCCAACCATGGCGTGATTCCACAACTCGGTACAATTTCATATTGTGTATAAGGCTTATTATACACAATAAACCATAAAATGTTTCATATTTCATAAGTTCACCACCGTCAACATGGTATAATTTCTGAATAAACTGACAAACGTCGAATAGTCGAAGGACTAAATTAAAATATTTAAAATACGAAAAGGGCAAGGGTTACAATCTACACGATCCTTAACTTACAAGGATGTATGGTTTGAAATAAAATGTATATGAATGAATATGATGTACAAGAACAATGATATGATCTTGGTATGGTGGTGAAGACTAACAACAGGTAGCTTGAAGCTTGAGGGCCTTGTATGCAATAGGTAGTGATCTTCTCTTCAACAAAGAGGTTAGTAAATCACTAAACAAATATGTAAAACAATGAATGATCAATGAACTAATGCTAGAATGATACGAGATTGATGTAAGTATGAATGTATGAGAAATGTGTGAGTCATTGGTGAATTTTGGCATGCTATTTATAGGCAAAATAAGGTTTGAACCCGCGGTTCTAGCGGATCCCTTTGGAAGGGATCCGACCAGTGTAATCCAAAGGATCCGCTGGTCAGGATTGACAATACGGATTTAAAAAGATTTTTTGACACAATATCTTACACAATCCAATGGCATATGTTCAGTACAGATTATATCAAGATTTGTAAGGATCACCAAAAGTCGACATAATGTGTGATTTCATGTATTAGGTAAAATTTGTTTTGTAAAATAATTTTTACAAAATATAATACTTGTGTAATTTTGCAAAAAATGGAAGTAAACTTGTTTTTCTTATAAAAAGAAGAGTGTACAAGTTATTTCTATAAACGTGCAGACACTTGTAAAGATGATTTGTAAGTAACATATTAGAAATGTATTTGACACAAATGATCAAAAGACACAAATGCGTTTAAATAACTTATAGACAACAAGTCATGTGTTGTTTAAAACTTATTAGACTTTTAATTAATATGATTTTACGTTTGTTACCGACAAAATATAAAAAGATCGTAAAGTATAAATAAACGTTTTTACGGCTTATTTGTTTTAACAATCTCTCCCTTTTTGTTGATAACAAAACATAAGAAATTAGAAATTTATAAGTTTAAAATTTGAGTTTTTACTTCCTTCTCCTCTTTTTTGTCAAAACAAATAGAGCGTCGAATAAAAACTAACTAAAGTGTATGCTCCCCCTTGATGGTTGCTCTCCGTTAATAAGGGCGTCAAAAAATCAAAATGGATTTTAAAGCTACAAAACAATGGTTAGTGCAATAATAAGGTAGTATCTAGAAATGATCCCCTTAGCTTAGAGGGTGTCAAACAATTCCTACAAAACAAAGTTAGTGTCAATATAATGGATATGATATGTTTAGGAAATCATCCAACACACCATAATAATTAGAAATAGCACAAAAAATGACAGTAAGTTGCACAAACCATCACAAAATATAGAACTTTAAGCTATGTAATAAAAGTAAACTAATGAAAGGTGGTTGTTGTAAACCACATACAATCACAAGTAAAAATAAAAAACATATCTATTTTCTGTGAAAAATAAATTTCTAAGAATAATTTAAATAGAAACTAAAAAATAACAATACTAAAAGTAAGTAGATCTTATTATGCTTGCATCCCGTCCCCAAAGATCTAGGGGTGATTTTTGTAGGTAGGGGTGTTATAGGTGCGGTCCTAGTTATATGGTTTTTAAGAATGAACACAGTCATGTCCGTACTTATAAGCACTACTCTATGGGAGGATCGTGGCGAAAGATCGCACATGCTTCGCGGTGTGTTGGTTGTGGGAGATGGACATTAATCCATAAAGGATTGGTTATGTGTTTAGAAGGTTAGATAGTGGAGGTGAAGTATATGGGTGGTCAACAACATCCATAATATCAGGTATGGGAGGAGGTTGACGATCAATTTGCTCGATTGATTCAAGTGATGGTAATGGAGGAGGATTAGAACTTCTTGGTGGTAGATCCTCTAGTTCATCCAAGAAGGGCTAGGATAAGTTGGTTTGGTGTTGAAAATAAGCCTAAGAGCACAGATGTTAGTAGGCAAAAGGTGATGGCTTTCATTTTAGAGGATGTGATCGGAAGCCAGGATTGACTGTTTGTTGGAAGATAGAGTGGTGGACTAGGCTTAGGTTTGTTGGAAGAGCGAGTGAAAAGTCCAACTAACGAACAAAATAACGAAGTTAGTGTTTGGACTAAAAACGCATACAAAAGAAACCACGTTCTAATCGCTACATGTACTCTTCGTGGCGTGTTGGTTGTGGGGGTGGACAATTATCGTATAAGGATTGGTCTATTGCTTGAAGGTTTGATCTAGGAAGAAGTATGGAGGTGTTCAACAACCATAATATCCGTTAATGGGAGGAGGTTGACGAGCGAATCTGCTAATTGATTACAAATGAATGGAAATGGAGGAGGATTTGGAAGTTCTTTCATGGTGGTAAGAATCCTCTAGTACATCCAAATGAAAGGGATGAGGAGAAGTGGGTTGTGTTTGAGAAAATGAGCTAAGAGGCTTTAATGGTTAGTAGCTAAAGGTGGATGGCATGCTTAGCGGCTGTGATGGAGCCGGTGGAAGTGTTGTGGTAAGGGTGGTGGTATAGGTTTGAGTGTTGTATGGAATAGCTAGGAAAAGTTAACTAACGAACAAAATAACGACAACTAGTGTTTGGACCAAGAGCGCACCAAAATAACCACTTTTGTGACCATTTTCACCGATGTCTAAAACGGGGACCAAATGGGTGAACGGAGCATGCTTCAGGGTGTAATTTACCCTCAGGATGCGTTTGGTTGGGGTATATTAGAGGAATTTAATGGCATTTGCATTTTAAATTCTTCTAATATTATGTTTGGTATCTCAAATGAAGAAATTTAAAATTTTATAAATTACCAAAATAAGGAGAATTAGATTGCCTCAAAAAATGAGAAACTTTAATTTACTTGAAAACATTTTGTTATAAAAGGACCAAATTAAACAAAAATACCTTTTTTTGTTTATTTTTCTTGTTTTTTGTTAGCCGGGTCGGGGTTCGGGTCAATGCTAAAAGTTTCATACCTGCCCCTATATGAATTAATAGTCGGGTGTGGGTCAATTCGGGTCAACGCTAAAAGTTTCATACCCGGCCCAATCTGAATTAAGATCGCTCAAGTTCGGGTCAATTTGGGTAGGTGACAACTCAGATCGGGTTCATTCGGCTTCGCGCTAACCTAGATATGTGTAAAATGTAATAAAATGACCTATTTTATACTCGTTTAAATAGAAAATTTATATTATAAAAAAAAAATTCTTTATTCGGGTTAATGGAGTCGACCCGAACCTGAGTTAGCAAACAATTTTAAACCCGATACCCGACCCTATTTAGTATTCAGGCTACTTAAGTTGACCTAAATAAGCCAAATAAATTTTTTTACCCGAGTAACCCGACTTGAATAGGCTTAATCGGGTTTAGGACCGGGTCGAGTCAGGTTTTTTGACACCTTTATTCGTCATTCATAAAAAGATTGCAATAATAAAAATAAGGACATTTTTTAAAATAGTATGAATTTTTGTCAACAATGTATGCGAAGGTATTTTAAATTATGAAATTTTAAATCTTCAAAAATTAAAATTTCTCAAAATTTAAAATTTTAGAATTTCAAATTTACTAAGCGAACGCCAACTTAGGTGGCGTTTGGTTCGTAAATTTGAAATTCCGAAATTCTAAATTATAGAAAATTTCAATTCTTGAGAATTTAAAATTTCGAAATTTAAAATACCTTTGCATTTTGGTTGACAAAAAATTATAATATTTTGAAATCTGTCATTATGTTTATTATTGCAATTTTTTTAAGGAGTGACGGATAAGAGTGTCAAAAAATCCGACCCGACCCCTAACCCGATTAAGCCTATTCGGGTCTAGTTACTCAGGTCAAAAAATTTATTCGGGTCAACCTGAGTAACTTGAATACTAAATAAGGTCGGGTATCGGGTTGGAAATTTTTGGTAACTTGGGTTCGGGCTGACCCGATTACCAATAGCTTTTTTATTTTATTAATATAAATTTTATAATTTTTTTATTCATACGAGTAAAAAAAACAATTTTATTACATTTTACTTATATTCGGGTTTACCTAAACTTGAATGGACCCGGACTCGACTAACCCGAATTCAAATAGGGTCGGACTCGGGTATAAAATTTATAACCTTGACTCGACTTGGACCTGACCCAAATTAACCTGAACATGACCAACTCGACTCGATTAACACCCTTAATAATGGATTTCCTTACAACAAAATTTTTTTATAAAAAATGTTTCCAAATAAATTAAAATTTCTCAAATTTTTTTAGACATTTTAATAATTTAATTCTTCACACTTTATCAATTCATAAAATTTTACTCCAATAATCTACCAAAAGAATTTAAAAAACAAATGACATAAAATTCCCCATTATACCCCAAACAAACCACCTTTTCTTTACTGAACATGGGCAGAAAAATATATTTTGAATTTTGATAAAAAGCTCTTTGTATTTCAAGCCCTAATTTCACCTTTCGGTAACTAATTTTCTCGATTCAATTCTACTGTAGTTTTTAATATACATTTGTTAGGGTTTCAACTGATTTTGTTTATGTGTGTGACTAGTGTGCAAAAAAGATTGGAATGTGAGCTTATTACAACAGGACATATGTTGAAAGCTTGAACACCAGCTTATCGAGGTTGGAAATAAGCTCTCGAATCCACCTCCTTTAACCGATGACCTGCTTCTTCTTCTCGATGTAAGGCAACTTGTTTTTTTTTTATTTTTCATGAATTTTTTTATGAGCTTTTTTGTTTAAGCTTATACGTGGCTTATGAGTGTATTTGTTTTTCGGCTTATATTTCATAAGCCCTAATTTTCTGGCTTATTTTGAGACTTATGGGCTTATATAAGTTTATCATATCATAATAAACTTATATAAGCCCACAAGTCTCAAAATAAGCCGAAAAATTAGGGCTTATGAAATATAAGCCCAAATGGGCTTATGTTTCATAAGCCGAAACAAACACCCCCAATTTTGAGACTTGTGGGCTTATATACGTTTGTTATGATATGATAAACTAATATAAGCTCATGAGTCTCAAAATAAGCCAGAAACTTGGGGCTTATAAAAAATATACAATGAAATGAAATAGCTATATGGCCACATAATAGCTTAAACAATAATGTATGATAGTTAGCTTGGCAATGTTTGTATATCGGACCTTGAATTTCACCTTTGTTAGGTAATTGTAAGCCTAGTGTATGACCATTGTTTCCGACCTTTTGGTCGACTGATCCACGAGATTTGAGATCACTACCTTTTTTGGGAAGGTTGGCGTGCACTACCGGAGACAGGAGGAGGGTAGGGTGGGCACATGCCCCCTAGCTAAAAAAATTGTAGTGTACATTTTAAAAAATATATGGCTATATTTTGTAATTTGCCCCCCTAACGAACCGATTTGTAGTCTAGTTTCTAAAAATTATCAAAGTTTGCCCCCTCGACCATAATTTTTTGGCTCTGCCCTTGTTGGCGTGGCCACATCAGGGTTGTTTAGTATTGGACTTAAGACCTCTCACATTTTTACCACTAGGCCACCCCACTAAATGAATGAGATAGGTTTCACTAAGAATAAGATGCTTTGGAGTGTTTGGATATAGGGAATTTGTATATTATAGTCTATCCAAAACGTGTTTATTAACGGGGTGCTTGTGCTGGCTTATTTACCAGGCTTAATAGCTTATGTAAATTTGGAAAGTTCATAAGCCCATTTTTTTTACTTATGAGCTTATCAAACAACTCTAAAAGTGGCCACGCCAACCTTCCCAAGAAAGGAAGGGCTTTACACTGTTTGAGTCTGTGTGGTGGTGGGCTCAAACCCATTGACTAGTTGGCCAAAAGGTTGGAAACCATGGTTGGGCATATGGATGTCATAACCTCAGTTTCATAACCTCATAAGTAAAAAAAAGTGGGCTTATGAGCTTTTCAAAATCTACACAAGCTGACTAAATAAGCTAACACAAACACCCCCTAAGAAATGAAAATGTTCAAACTGCTAATAAAACGGACACGAAGTTTAAATGGCGGAATCTAAAAGGTCCCCTAAAGATTTATCTACAATGAGGTAAGTAATTGCAGTGTAGTCGGATGCTAGTTGAATAACTAGTTCGTCAAAAAGTGTAGGTGAGTGGTACATTTGGATTAGCTAGTTATCAACTATAGAAGTTTGTCAAACAGCGGGGGTCAAGAATTTAAGAGTTTCTTTTTGAAAAGGTTGTTTTAGATTAGCTAGTTTTTTTTGCAACCCGTTTTGACGTATTTGTTGTAACATTAGATGACAATGTTTTGCTTGATGTGAATTTAGGAACCAAAGAGTGCAGTGACAATATTTAGCAATTGATTAGCTACCACTCATTTCGTGTAGTTTTTAAGTGGAGAAAGTATTTTGCGTTTAGAGGTGAATATTTAGACTCAAAGAAACTTGGTGGAAGGCTTAATAGCTGTAAATAAATAGTTTCCGTAGCTTGGTATGACTATTCTTAACATGTTAAGAGTCGTATAAGTGATGGTGTGGTTGTAAGGTTAGTATGGTTGTTAATAGCAGTAAATAAATAGGTTTAGTTGTATGGCATGTTATATCTCCTTGGAATTCTGAAACGGGATTGAATGCGTGACACTTTTTATGCAATGTTTTCTATAATCACTTCATAGTAAAGTTGTGGTTGTTGCACTCGCACTTGTCTTTTTGTTGCACTCACACTTGTCGGATGTCTTTCTGAAGCAGTCTATTTACCCTCGAGTAGGGGTGTGACTGTCTACATCCCTCCTTCCCCATACCTCGCTCCGGTGGGACTGAGTATGGTGGTTGTTGTTGTTGTTGTAGGAAAGTTGTGGTTGTTAGCATAGCTGTCAATCTAGGTATAAAACAAATAACAGGTGTTCAAGTTTTATAAATTGTAGAGATTTGATGCTAGTACTTAGCCAGCTGATTGTTTCTTTTGTATGTGCTCCTCAGCAAGCAGAAAAACTTCTATATGAAGTGGACCAATCCCCGAAAATATCGATGCTACATGCACTCAAACCTTCAATGAAGGCGCTGATTCATGAAGATCTATTAAGACATTCAGACGTCGATGTGAACGTTGCAGTTGCTTCATGCATGTGTGAGATTGTGAGGATTACAGCGCCTGATGCACCCTACGATGATGACCAAATGAGGGTACACATGGCACCATTCACATTATTTTTGTTTTCTTCTTCGCATTCTAATCTCTTGCGTATGAATAGGCTGTCTTTCAGTTGATTGTGTCTTCCTTTGAGGGTTTAGCTGATCAGTCCAACCGATCTTATAACAAGAGGCTCTCGGTTCTTGAAAATGTTTGCAAAACCAAAGCATTTGTGATTATGCTTGATATTGAATGCGATGTTGTGATTGTGAGGATGTTTGAGCATTTTCTGAGATCAATAAGGTGTGTTATAGCTCTTTGAGTATTATGCGTTTATGTATTTAACTTATCTAATGCTAATAAGTAATAACTAATAAGTACGCAGTAGATTATGCCATCATCGTTGGATTTATTTCAGGGACATATCATCGAGAGATCATATTTTTATATATGGAAACTATAATGGTCTTGGTTTTGAAAGAAAGTGAAGAAGTTTCAGTTGAGTTGCTCAAACCACTACTGGCTAGTGTTAAAAAACATAGTGAGGTAACAGCTTTAACTATACTCTTCCTTGTTATTCCCTTGAATTGATTTGACCAAATTATTTCCTCACTTAGGGAGTTTCTGCTGGTAGCTCGAGAATTGGGGGAAGGAGTACTTTAGAAATCTGCTGAAAAGCTAAAGCATTACCTTATGCAAGTTGTGACTGCCTTGGGCGATCCGTTAGATACATACACTGAAATTATGACTTTAGTATGTGGAAGGAAAACTGCTACATTTCAACATGATGATGAAAATCATTCTCAGCTATCGTACACTTATATAAGTATTTTGATTAGCGAAATTTAAGAATTGGCCTTGGACCTATTGTGTTGGTGCCAACAGTTTCTTTGGTTGCTTAGCTTAACAGAGATGAAATCAGCTATGTACCTAAGTTCACTTATTGACTTCTATAGAGCAATATATGTTTTACGGTTTACCTATATCACTGCTTCTTCATTGTTTTATCTAAGTAGATTGTTTATTAAAGTAATTTTTTACTGTGAATCTGTAATGCATATTGCAGTCTCAACTATTAAGGTGGGCGTGTGTAACCAACATTAAGGCACAGATTGCAGAGGGCTATCTGATACAATTGTTTTAAAGTAACCATTCAAATTCAATTTGTTTTGTTTCTCGTCCAAGAGATTATGGAGCCTAAGTCAAGTACAATTACGTTATCAATTAGGCACGACACATTCTAAGTTTGACAGGATTCAAGTAAAAGTACTAATACCTAAGTAAGTTTGATACAACATGTTCAATAGGCCTATTGGCTTATTGGTATATGAAAAACTCAATAAATTCAATATTTTTATAAGCTTATTTATGTTTCATAAGCTTTCTTTTTGTGGCTCATTGTGAAATTTTTCGGCTTGTATAAGTTCATGACATAATGAGCTTATATAAGCCAAAAAGCTTGAAAATAAGCCACAAAAAATGAGCTTATGAGACATAAGCCGTAAAACAAATAAGCTTATAAGTCAAATATAAGCTTAAACAAACACCCTGGTGTTTGTTTCGGCTTATATAGCTGCTGATGGCTTATTTGGTTTTGGGCTTATGTTTCTTAAGCTCACTTTTGTGGCTTATTTTTAAACTTTCTGGCTTATTTAAGCTCATTATGTTATGAACTTATAGTAGCCGAAAAATTTCAAAATAAGCTATAACTATGAAACATAAGCCCAAAACCGAATAAGTAATAAGCCGGTTGTATAAAGCCGAAACGAACACCAATGGGAGTTGGATGTGTTTACAAAAGTGGTTCTTAAAGGTGTAGCAATAGGTAAGCAAACTAGTATCCTTCCGCTTTTGTTTTTAGTTGAACCCAAAAGGATGCCCGCTAGTTAATTGCGTTTGGCTTTGGCGAAAACTACATTAGTTTTATGTTGATAAAAAGGACTGTAGATACCTAGTTATTTTGTTCACCTCCCACATCGCTACAAGAACAAACTTTTCACTTGTTTATATACACCATCTGGAACAACGGTGTTCGCCGAGCTCAGTAACTCGAGCTTGTGACTCATGTGAGGGCATTAAAAGTGGGTTGGACTGTGATGAAGCCAAGCCTGGTTGGGTCATGTTGTTGCAATATCTTGCTTGCCCATTCCAAGTCGAGAGTTGGACCATGGGGTTTGAGCGAAGGCTCGGGCTTCTTGGTTCCTAGAGTAGAGGGCAATGCGTTAGGCTGGTTTCACAGAGCTGCGAATACTTCTCGCTCTCGACAGTGGAAGGATAACGAGCTGGTGCACCCTTGGCTCAAATAACCAGCTTGGTTCCCTCTAATGAACTCCCATTTTTTTTTTCATATTTCTTTTGTTTGTTGAAACATCTGCTATGGTCGATTTAAGAATTTGTGTGTTCTTCACTCACAGTAGTACAACCAAATCCATGTAAGTACATAACATTATATCATTTTGACTTGGCTTATAGTTCAAACGAAATTCAATATGATATTGTATAAAATGTTGCATGAAGATTGCCTATGAACCTGCAAATAAACCAAAACGACATATGTTTTACATACATTATTGCATCTTCCTCGCTCTATCTGCATAAATCGTTTCTAAAAGTAACTTTCTTACCATTACTGTGAACTTGTACTGCCTAATTGACTATTTGCAGTGTCCACTAATTCTATGATGTTACTAAATAGAAGTATTTTAAATTATTAGTTCTAAAACAGGATAATAAATGTAACTACTGTAATATTTTAGCACATAATCTCATGATATGTTTTCTTGATGCAGCCTCAGGTAAACCTAAACTATTTCAGGCCTTACCCCCAACCACTTACGACTTAGAATTTACACGACTATTATTTTGAGCACCGGGTCTGGCAACATTTGTATCGTGAAAAGTTATTACCACATAAGCATAAGATTGAAAATAACATTGTAGTCATTTTCACTTGCGGTAGTTGTTCTGGACTGGAACCCCATGTACACACATAAACATGTACTCCATGCACACACATAAACACACTAGTCACAACGTTGTTCTGTCAACGCCAGCCAGTAACTTCAAGAATAACATTGAAGTCGGAGTGGTAACTTTGGTGTTATTCACAAAAACACCCAGACGACATAGTTGTACCGAATGCTGTTATATGCTTATTTTAGACCTTAAGTAATACTAAAAAGGTCAAAAATAGCATATAACACATCGGTACAACTATTGTCGTCCTGGGTTGTTTATTGTGAATAACACCAAAGTTACCACTCCGACTTCAATGTTATTCTTGAAGTTACTGGCTGGCGTTGACAGAACAACGTTGTGACTAGTGTGTTTATGTGTGTACATGGAGTACATGTTTATGTGTGTACATGGGGTTCCAGTCCAGAACAACTACTGCAAGTGAAAATGACTACAATGTTATTTTCAATCTTATGCTTATGTGGTAATAACTTTTCACGATACAAATGTTGCCAGACCCGGTGCTCAAAATAATAGTCGTGTAAATTCTAAGTCGTAAGTGGTTGGGGGTAAGGCCTGAAATAGTTTAGGTTTACCTGAGGCTGCATCAAGAAAACATATCATGAGATTATGTGCTAAAATATTACAGTAGTTACATTTATTATCCTGTTTTAGCACTAATAATTAAAAATACTTCTATTTAGTAACATCATAGAATTAGTGGACACTGCAAATAGTCAATTAGGCAGTACAAGTTCACAGTAATGGTAAGAAAGTTACTTTTAGAAACGATTTATGCAGATAGAGCGAGGAAGATGCAATAATGTATGTAAAACATATGTAGTTTTGGTTTATTTGCAGGTTCATAGGCAATCTTCATGCAACATTTTATACAATATCATATTGAATTTCGTTTGAACTATAAGCCAAGTCCAAATGATATAAGATTATATACTTACATCGATTTGGTTGTACTACTGTGAGTGAAGAACACACAAATTCTTAAATGACCATAGCAGATGTCTCAACAAACAAAAGAAATATGAAGAAAAAAAAATGGGAGTTCATTAGAGGGAACCAAGCTGGTTATTTGAGCCAAGGGTGCACCAGCTCGTTATCCTTCCACTGTCATGAGAGCGAGAAGTATTCGCAGCTCTGTGAAACCAGCCTAACGCATTGCCCTCTACTCTAGGTACCAGGAAGCCCGAGCCTTCGCTCAAACCCCATGGTCCAACTCTCGACTTGGAATGGGCAAGCAAGATATTGCAACAACATGACCCAACCAGGCTTGGCTTCATCACAGTCCAACCCATTTTTAATGCCCTCACATGAGTCACAAGCTCGAGTTACTGAGTCTGGCGACACCGTTGTTTCCAGATGGTGTATATAAACAAGTGAAAAGTTTGTTCTTGTAGCGATGTGGGAGGTGAACAAAATAACTAGGTATCTACAGTCCTTTTTATCAACATAAAACTAATGTAGTTTTCGCCAAAGCCAAACGCAATTAACTAGCGGGCATCCTTTTGGGTTCAACTAAAAACAAAAGCGGAAGGATACTAGTTTGCTTACCTATTGCTACACCTTTAAGAACCACTTTTGTAAACACATCCAACTCCCATTGGTGTTCGTTTCGGCTTTATACAACCGGCTTATTACTTATTCGGTTTTGGGCTTATGTTTCATAGTTATAGCTTATTTTGAAATTTTTCGGCTACTATAAGTTCATAACATAATGAGCTTAAATAAGCCAGAAGTTTTAAAAATAAGCCACAAAAGCGAGCTTAGAAACATAAGCCCAAAACCAAATAAGCCATCAGCAGCTATATAAGCCGAAACAAACACCAGGGTGTTTGTTTATGCTTATATTTGACTTATAAGCTTATTTGTTTTACGGCTTATGTCTCATAGGCTCACTTTTTGTGGCTTATTTTCAAGCTTTTCGGCTTATATAAGCTCATTATGTCATGAACTTATACAAGCCGAAAAATTTCACAATGAGCCACAAAAAGAAAGCTTATAAAACATAAATAAGCTTATAAAAATATTGCATTTATTGAGTTTTTCATATACCAATAAGCCAGTAGGCCTATTGAACATGCTGTATCAAACTTACTTGGGTGTTTTTACTTTTACTTGGATCCTGTCAAACTTAGAATGTGTCGTGCCTAATTGATAACGTGATTGTACTTGACTTTGGTTCCATAATCTCTTGGAGGAGAACCAAAACAAATTGAATTTGAATGGTCACCTTGTTTAACACAAGAGTATCGAATAGTCCTCTGCAATCTGTGCCTCAATGTTGGTTACGCACGCGCACCTTAATAGTGGAGACTGCAATATGCATTACAGATTCACAGTAAAAAAAATTACTTTAATAAACGATCTACTTAGATAAAAGGATGAAGAAGCAGTGATATAGGTAAAACCGTAAAACATATGTTGCTATATCAGTGAACTTAGGTACATAGTTGATTTCATCTCTGTTAAGCTAAGCAAACAAAGAAACTGCTGGCACCAACACAATAGGTCCAACGCTAATTCTTAAATTTCGCTAATCGAAATACTTATATAAGTGTACGATAGCTGAGAATGATTTTCATCATCACGTTGAAATGTAGCAGTTGTCCCTCCACATACTAAAGTCATAATTTCAGTGTATGTATCTAACGGATCCCACACAAGGCAGACACAGCTTGCATAAGGTAAGGCTTTAGCTTTTCAGCAGATTTCCAAAGTACTCCTTCCCCCAATTCTCGAGCTACCGGCAGAACTCCCTAAGTAGAGGAAATAATTGGTCAAAATAATTCAAGGAAAACAAGGAAGAGAATTAAACGTGATTAATAAAGGTATCGTAAAGCTGTTACCTCACTATGTTTTTTAACACTAGCCAGTAGTGGTTTGAGCAACTCAACTGAAACTTCTTCACTTTCTTTCAAAATCAAGACCATTATAGTTTCCATATATAAAAATATGTCTCCACGATGATAGTCCCTGAAATAAATCCCAACCGATGATGGCATAATCTACTGCGTACTTATTAGTTATTACTTATTAGCATTAGATAAGTTAAATACATAAACGCATAATACTCAAAGAGCTATAACACACCTTATTGATCTCAGAAAATGCTCAAACATCCTCACAATCACAACATCGCATTCAATATCAAGCATAATCACAAATGCTTTGGTTTTGCAAACATTTTCAAGAACCGAGAGCCTCTTGTTATAAGATCGGTTGGACTGATCAGCTAAACCCTCAAAGGAAGACACAATCAACTGAAAGACAGCCTATTCATACGCAAGAGATTAGAATGCGAAGAAGAAAACAAAAATAATGTGAATGGTGCCATGTGTACCCTCATTTGGTCATCATCGTAGGGTGCATCAGGCGCTGTAATCCTCACAATCTCACACATGCATGAAGCAACTGCAACGTTCACATCGACGTCTGAATGTCTTAATAGATCTTCATGAATCAGCGCCTTCATTGAAGGTTTGAGTGCATGTAGCATCGATATTTCGTGATTGGTCACCTACAAATAGAAGATTTTTCCTGCTTGCTGAGGAGCACATACAAAAGAAACAAATCAGCTGGCTAAGTACTTAGCATAAATCTCTACAATTTAATAAAACTTGAACGAACCTGTTATTTGTTTATACCTAATTGACAGCTATGCCTAACAACCACAACTTTCCTACAACAACCACAACAACAACCATACTCAAATCCCACCGGAGCGAGGTATGGGGAAGGTGGGATGTAGACAGTCACACCCCTACTCGAGGGTAAATAGACTGCTTCAGAAAGACATCCGACAAGTGTGAGTGCAACAAAAAGACAAGTGCGAGTGCAACACCCACAACTTTACTGTGAAGTGATTATAGAAAACATTGCATAAAAAGTGTCACGCATTCAATCCCGTTTAAGAATTCCAAGGGGATATAACATGCCATACAACTAAACCTATTTATTTACTGCTATTAACAACCATACTAACCTTACAACCACACCATCACTTATACGACTCTTAACATGTTAAGAATAGTCATACCAAGCTACGGAAACTATTTATTTACAGCTATTAAGCCTTCCACCAAGTTTCTTTGAGTCTAAATATTCACCTCTAAACGCAAAATACTTTCTCCACTTAAAAACTACACGAAATGAGTGGTAGCTAATCAATTGCTAAATATTGTCACTGCACTCTTTGGTTCCTAAATTCACATCAAAGCAAACATTGTCATCTAAATGTACCACAAATACGTCAAAACGGGTGCAAAAATAACTAGCTAATCTAAACAACTTTCAAAAAGAAACTCTTAAATTCTTGACCCCCGCTGTTTGACAAACTTCTATAGTTGATAACTAGCTAATCCAAATGTACCACTCACCTACACTTTTTGACGAACTAGTTATTCAACTAGCATCCGACTACACTGCAATTACTTACCTCATTGTAGATAAATCTTTAGGGGGCGATTTAGATTCCGCAATTTAAACTTCGTATCCTTTTTATAAGCAGTTTGAACATTTCCACATCTTAGGGGGTGTTTGTGTTAGCTTATTTACTCAGCTTGTGTAGATTTTTAAACGCTCATAAGCCCACTTTTTTTTACTTATGAGGTTATCAAATTGAGGTTATGACTTCCATAAGCTCAAATTTATTTCGGGTAACCATGGTTTCCAACCTTTTGGCCAACTAGTCAATGGGGTTTGATCCCACCACCACACAAGCTCAACCAGGGTAAAGCCCTTCCTTTTTTGGGAAGGTTGGTGTGGCCACTTTTAGAGTTGTTTGATAAGCTCATAAGTCGAAAAAATGGGCTTATGAACTTTCCAAATTTACATAAGCTATTAAGCCCGGTAAATAAAAACCCCGTTAAGAAACACGTTTTGACTGACTTTAATATATGAATTTCTTTTATCCAAACACTCCAGAGTATCTCATTCATTTAGTGGGGTGGCCTAGTGGTAAAAATGTGAGAGGTCTTAAGTCCAATACTAAACAACCAGAGCCATAAAGTTATGGACGCGGGGTAAACTTTGATCATTTTTAGAAACTACACTATAAATCGGCTCGTTAGGGAGGCAAATTACAAAAAAAGCCAGATATTTTTTAAAATGTACACTACAATTTTTTTAGCTAGGGGGCATGTGCCCACCCTACCCTCCTCCTGTCTCCGGTAGTGCACGCCAACCTTCCCAAAAAAGGTAGTGATCTCAAATCTCGTGGATCAGTCGACCAAAAGGTCGGAAACAATGGTCATACACTAGGCTTACAATTTACCAACAAAGGTGATTCAAGGCCGAATACAACATGCAACTAACTATCATACATTATTGTTTAAGCTTATATGTGGCCCTATAAGCTTATTTCATTTCATTGTATATTTTTTATAAGCCCCAAGTTTCTGGCTTATTTTGAGACTCATGAGCTTATATTAGTTTATCATATCATAACAAACGTATATAAGCCCACAAGTCTCAAAATTAGGGGGTGTTTGTTTCGGCTTATGAAACATAAGCCCATTTGGGCTTATATTTCATAAGCCCTAATTTTTCGGCTTATTTTGAGACTCGTGGGCTTATATAAGTTTAGTATGATATGATAAACTTATATAAGCCCATGTCTCAAAATAAGCAAGAAAATTGGGGCTTATGAAATATAAGCCGAAAAACAAAAAAGCTCATAAGCCACATATAAGCTTAAACAAAAAAGCTCATAAAAAAATTCATGAAAAATAAAAAAAAAACAAGTTGCCTTACATCGAGAAGAAGAAGCAGGTCATCGGTTAAAGGAGGTGGATTCGAGAGCTTATTTCCAACCTCGATAAGCTGGTGTTCAAGCTCAACATTGTCCTGTTGTATAAGCTCAACATCCATCTTTTTTGCACACTAGTCACACACACAAACAAAATCAGTTGAAACCCTAACAAATGTATATTAAAAACTACAGTAGAATTGAGTGAGAAAAATTAGTTACCGAAAGGTGAAATTAGGGCTTGAAATACAAAGAGCTTTTTATCAAAATTCAAAATATATTTTTCTGCCCATGTTCAGTAAAGAAAAGGTGGTTTGTTTGGGGTATAATGGGGAATTTTATGTCATTTGTTTTTTAAATTCTTTTGGTAGATTATTAAAATTTTATGAATTGATAAAGTGTGAAGAATTAAATTATTAAAATGTCTAAAAATATTTGAGAAATTTTAATTTATTTGGAAACATTTTTTATAAAAAAAATTTGTTGTAAGGAACCTCCGTTCTTAAAGTGTGGTTAATCGGTCCGAGTTTGGTATTTCATGTTAATATGGGTCAGGTTCCAAGTCGAGTCAAAGGTATAAATTTTTATACCCGAGTCCTGACCCTATTTGATTCGGGTTAGTCTGAGTCCGGTTCCATTCCAGTTTAGGTAAACCCAATATGAGTAAAATGATAATAAAATTGTTTTTTTTTTTACTCGATGAATAAAAAAATTTAAAAAATATATATAGTCTAAAATAAAAAAGCTATTGGTAAATCGGGTCAACCTAACCCAAGATACCAAAAACTTCCAACATCGATACCCGACCTTATGTAGTATTAAGTTACTCAGGGTTGACGCCCGAATAAATTATTTTGACCTGAGTAACTAGACCCGAATATGGCTTAATTGGGTTAAGGGGTCGGTTCGATTTTTTGACAACTCTTTATCCGTCACACCTTAAAAAATTGCCAATAATAAACATAATGACGATTCAAAATATTAAAATTTTTTTTTGTAACCAAAATGCTAAGGTATTTTTAAATTTCGAAATTTTTAAATTCTCAAAATTGAAATATTCCAATAATTTGAATTTCGGAATTTCAAAAAATTACGAACTCAAACGCCACCTAAGTGGCGTTCGCTTAGTACATTTGAAATTCTAAAATTTTAAAATATTTGAGACAATTTTAATTTTTGAAGATTTAAATTTCATAATTTAAAATACCTTCCGCAAACATTGTTTGACAAAAATTCAGACTATGATTTAAACAAAATGGACCTTATTTTTATTATTGCAATCTTTTTGAATGACGAATAAAGGTGTCAAAAAACCTGACTCGACCCAGCCCTAAACCCGATTAAGCCTATTCAAGTCGGGTTACTCGGGTAAAAAAAATTATTTGGCTTATTTAGGTCAACTCAAGTAGCCTGAATACTAAATAGGATCGGGTATCGGGTTTAAATTTTTTTGCTAACTCAGGTTCGGGTCGACTCCATTAACCCGAATAAAGAATTTTTTTTTATTTTTTTAATATAAATTTTCTATTTAAACGAGTATAAAATAGGCCATTTTATTACATTTTACACATATCTGGGTTAGCGCGAACCCGAATGAACCCGATCTGAGTTGTCACGTACCCAAATTGACCCGAACTTGAGCGATCTTAATTCAGATTGGGCCGGGTATGAAACTTTTAGCGTTGACCCGAATTGACCCACACCCGACTATTAATTCATATAGGGGCAGGTATGAAACTTTTAGCATTGACCCGAACCCCGACCCGGCTAACAAAAAACAAGAAAAAAAACAAAAAAGGTATTTTTGTTTAATTTGGTCCTTTTATAACAAAATGTTTTCAAGTAAATTAAAGCTTCTCATTTTTTGAGGCAATCTAATTCTTCTTATTTTGGTAATTTATAAAACTTTAAATTTCTTCATTTGAGATACCAAACATAATATTAGAAGAATTTAAAATGCAAATGCCATTAAATTCCTCTAATATACCCCAACCAAACGCATCCTGAGGGTAAATTACACCCTGAAGCATGCTCCGTTCACCCATTTGGTCCCCGTGGGTTTTTTTTTTTTATTTTTTTTTTTGTTTTTTTTTTTTTTTTTTTTGTGTTTTTTTTTTTTGTTTTTTTTTTTTTTAATTTTTTGTAATATTTTTTTTTCTTTTTGTTTGTTTTAGACATCGGCGAAAATAGTCACAAAAGTGGTTATTTTGGTGCGCTCATGGTCCAAACACTAGTTGTCGTTATTTTGTTCGTTAGTTGACTTTTCCTAGCTATTCCAACAACACCTAAACCTACACCACCACCCATTACCACAACACCTCCACCGGCTCCATCACAGCCCTCTAAGAAGCCATCACCTTTAGCTACTACCATTAAGCCTCTTGAGCTCATTTTCTCAACACCACCCACTTCTCCTCATCCCTTCTTGGATGAACTAGAGGATCTACCACCAAGAACTTCCAATCCTCCTCCATTACCATCATTTGAATCAATCTAGCAAATCGCTCGTCAACCTCCTCCCATACCGGATATTATGGATGTTGAACCACCACCATACTTCCTTCCAGATCAAACCTTCCAAGCAATAGACCAATCCTTATAGATTAATTGTCCACCCCCACAACCAACACGCCACGAGAACATGTGCGATAGAAGTGGTTATTTTGGTGCGTTTTTAGTCCAAACACTAACTATCGTTATTTTGTTCGTTAGTTGACTTTTCCTCGCTCTTCCAACAACACCTAAGCCTAGACCACCACTCATTACCACAACAGGTCCATCGTCTCCATCACAACCCTCTAAGAAGCCATCACCTTTAGCCACTACCATTGAGCCTCTTAGGCTTATTTTTCAACACCACACACTTCTCCTTATCCCTTCTTGGATGAACTAGAGGATCTACCACCAAGAAGTTCTAATCCTCCTCCATTACCATCACTTGAATCAATCGAGCAAATTGATCGTCAACCTCCTCCCATACCTGATATTATGGATGTTGAACCACCACTATACTTCCCTCCACATCAAACCTTCCAACCACTAGACCAATCCTTATGGATTAATTGTCCATCTCCACAACCAACACACCGCAAATGCATGTGCGATCATTGCCAACGCTCCCAAGTAGTTGCTTATGAAGTACGGAATGACATGTGTTTCATTCTTAACCATATACTAGACCGCCTTAACACCCTCACCTACCAAAAATACCCCTAGATCTTTGGGGACGGGATGCAAGCATAATAAGATCTACTTACTTTTAGTATTGTTATTTTTTAGTTTCTATTTTTTATTATTTAAAACTTTATTTTATAAGAACTAGCTATGTTTTTATTTTTACTTGTGATTGTATGTGGTTTACAACAACCACCTTTCATTAGTTTACTTTTATTACATAGCTTAAAGTTCTATATTTTGTGATGGTTTGTGCAGCTTACTGTCATTTTTTTGTGCTATTTCTAATTATTATGGTGTGTTGGATGATTTCCTAAACATATCCAATTCCCCCCCATTTATTATTTTGACACTAACTTTGTTTTGTAGTAATTGTTTGACCACCTCTAAAGATCTAAGGGGACATTTCTAGAATACTACCTATATTGGCACTAACCATTGTTTTGCAGTTTTAAAATCCATTTTGATTTTTTGACGCCCTTATTAACGGAGAGCGACCATCAAGGGGGAGCATACACTTTAGTTAGTTTTTATTCGACGCTCTATTTGTTTTGACAAAAAAGAGGAGAAGGAAGTAAAAACTCAAATTTTAAACTTATAAATTTCTAATTTCTTATGTTTTGTTATCAACAAAAAGGGAGAGATTGTTAAAACAAATAAGCCGTAAAAACGTTTATTTATACTTTACGATCTTTTTATATTTTGTCGGTAACAAACGTAAAATCATATTAATTAAAAGTCTAATAAGTTTTAAACAACACATGACTTGTTGTCTATAAGCTATTTAAACGCATTTGTGTCTTTTGATCATTTGTGTCAAATACATTTCTAATATGTTACTTATAAATCATCTTTACAAGTGTCTGCACGTTTATAGAAATAACTTGTACACTCTTCTTTTTATAAGAAAAACAAGTTTACTTCCATTTTTTGCAAAATTACACAAGTATTATATTTTGTAAAAATTATTTTTACAAAACAAATTTTTACCTCATTCATGAAATCACACATAAGTTGACTTTTGGAGACCTTACCAAATCTAGATATAATCTGTGAAATATGCATTGGATTGTGTAAGATATTGTGTCAAAAAATCTTTTTAAATCCGTATTGTCAATCCTGACCAGCGGATCCTTTGGATTACACTGGTCGGATCCCTTCCAAAGGGATCCGCTAGAACCGCGGGTTCAAACCTTATTTTGCCTATAAATAGCATGCCAAAATTCACCAATGACTCACACATTTCTCATACATTCATACTTACATCAATCTCGTATCATTCTAGCATTAGTTCATTGATCATTCATTGTTTTACATATTTGTTTAGTGATTTACTAACCTCTTTGTTGAAGAGAAGATCACTACCTATTGCATACAAGGCCCTCAAGCTTCAAGCTACCTGTTGTTAGTCTTCACCACCATACCAAGATCATATCATTGTTCTTAACATCGAAATTCATTCATATACATTGTTATTTCAAACCATACATCCTTGTAAGTTAAGGATCGTGTAGATTGTAACCCTTGCCCTTTTCGTATTTTGAATATTCTAATTTAGTCCTTCGACTATTTGACGTTTGTCAGTTTATTCAGAAATTGTACCATGTTGACGGTGGTGAATTTATGAAATATGAAGCATTTTATCGTTTATTGTTTATAATAAGCCTTATACACAATATAAATTATAGCCGAGTTGTGGAATCACGCCATAGTTGGGGGTGGCCAGGTTGCGATATACAAATAGTTTCATGAAGTGGCATAGTAATTCTTCACATTAGTAACCCCAGAAGGTAAGAGGATTAAAAGGTATGTGTATGGCCTTGCTCTATAAATTCGAGGAATGGTAGCAGCAACAGAGCCAAAATCATCCAAAAGGCTATGCAAGATAGCTGGCACATTGACTGATGAAGCCCTTAGGAACGGGACAATAAAAAAAGAACCATTAGAAGATAGGAGAAATGAGGGGAGAAGGGCTGGCAAGGATAGGAATGGAAGGGACGATAACAAGAAGACTAGAACGGAAAATGCTTTTGCTACAACCGCAAACCCTGTTAGGGGAGGATACACGGGTACGACACCTAGGTGTACCACCTGTAACTATCACCAATCACTTGAGACACCTTGTCGCATTCCAAGGACATTTTGTTAGGGATTGTAGAGTGGTGCCTAGGAATGTGAACCCCGTCAATGCTAGAAATCCAGTTGCTAGAACCTGTTATGAGTGTGGTAGTACCGATCATATCAAGGCAGCATGTCCTAGGTTGAATCAGGCTCAAAGGCCAAGGGGAAACCATCATAACCAATTCGTGGCTATTAATGGGGGTTAGGGTCGTGGGAACCAAGGGAACCAGGCAAGAGGAAAGGCGTTCATGTTGGGAGCAGATGAGGCTTGCCAGGACTCGAACATCGTGACGAGTGCGTTTACTTTAAACGATCACTATGTCACTACCTTATTTGACTCTGGTGCCGACTATAGCTTTGTTTCCACTACTTTTATACCTCTGTTATACATAGATCCCAGTGATTTAGGTTTCAGTAATGAGATTGAGATAGCTAGCGACCAGCTAGTAGAAATCGATAAGGTCATTAAGGGTTGCAAACTAGAAATAGAAGGTCATATGTTTGACATTAACTTGATACCCTTTGGAAGCGGGAGTTTCGATGTGATCATAGGAATGGATTAGTTGTCTGACCATTATGCTGAGATAATTTGTCATGAGAAAGTAGTGAGGATACCACTACTAGATGGCAGGGTGCTTAGAGTATTAGGAAAAAAACCCGAAGAAAAGATGTGGCGATTAATGAGTGCTAAGGCTAAAGAGAAGAAACAAGAAGAGATCGTGGTAGCGAGAGATTTTCTTGAGGTATTCCCGAATGACCTATCTAGATTGCCGCCAGTTCGGGAAGTCGAGTTTCGGATTGAGTTAATCCCTGGAGCAACGCCGGTTGTAAAGTCTCCCTATCGTTTGGCACCTTCTGAATTGGAGGAGTTGTCGAGACAACTCAAGGAACTCCAGGACAAAGTTTCATTCGACCAAGCTCTTCCCCTTGGGGAGCACAAGTATTGTTCGTTAAGAAAAAGGACGGATCCTTTAGAATGTGTATTGACTATAGAGAACTGAATAAGTTGACCATTAAAAACCGTTAATCGGGGGGGGGGGGGGGGGGGGGGGGGGGGGGGGGGGGCGGGGGGGGGTGGGGTGGCGGGGGGGGGGGGGGGGGGGCGCTGGGGGAAGGGGGATGAGGGGGTACGACGATGTTTGATCAACTTCAAGGATCACAATACTTCTCTAAGATAGACCTTAGGTCCGGATACCATCAGCCGAGAGTGCATGAGAACGACATTCCAAATACCGTGTTTAGAACTCGTTATGGACATTTCGAGTTCACAGTAATGCCCTTTGGTTTGACTAACGCACCAACGGTATTTATAGATCTGATGAACCGAGTGTGTAGACCGTATCTAGACAAGTTTGTGATAGTGTTCATTGATGATATATTGATTTACTCTAAGACTCGGGAGGAGCATGAAGAGCATTTAGGATTGGTATTTGAACTGCTCAAGAAGGAGAGACATGTATTTTGGCCAAGAGTATTCTAAGTGTGAATTCATGGTTGTGAGAAAGTACATTTACTGGGCATGTGATTAATAGTGATGGAATTCATGTAGACCCTAGTAAGATTGAGGCCGTTAAGAATTGGGAATCCCCTAGAACTCCGTCTGAAGTCTGTTCATTCTTAGGATTGGCAAGGTATTACCGTATATTCATTGAGAACTTTTCTAAGATAGCTAAACCGCATACTGTCTTTACTCAGAAAAGTAAGACCTTTGATTGGGGTAAGGAACAGGAGAATGCGTTTCAAACTTTGATAAGTTGTGTAATGCACCTGTTCTAGCTCTCCCCGATGGACCGGAAGATTTTGTGGTATTATGTGATGCGTCCGGATTAGGATTAGGTTGTGTGTTAATGCAAAGAGGTAAGGTGGTAGCTTATGCATCTAGGCAATTGAAAATCCATGAGAAGAATTACACCACCCATGATTTGGAACTGTATGCGGTTGTGTTTGCACTTAAGATTTGGAGACATTATTTGTATGGGACAAAGAGTGTCATATATACGGATCATAAGAGTCTCCAGCACATTTTTAGTCAGAAAGAGTTGAACATGCGACAACATCGCTGGATAGAGCTTTTTAGTGATTATGACTGCGAAATTCGCTACCATCCTGGTAAGGCGAATGTAGTAGCTGATGCGCTAAGTAGGAAGGAGAGAGTGAAACCTAAGAGAGTTCGAGCTATGAATATGACCCTTCAGTCGAGTATCAAGGATAGGATACTAGCGGCTCAGAAGGAGGCGTCTGATGAGTCTGCAGGATTGCAGAGAGGTATAGATGAGATGATTGAACTTAGGAGTGATGGAGCGTTGTATTACCTGGATCAAATATGGGTTCCTTTGAAGGGTGATGTGAGAACCCTGATAATGGACAAGGCCCATAAGTCGAAGTACTTTGTACATCCAGGAGCTGATAAGATGTATTATGACCTTAGAGATAGGTATTGGTGTCTGGGTATGAAGAAGGACATAGCTGTGTATGTGAGTAAGTGTTTGACTTGTTTGAAGGTCAAGGCTGAGCATCAAAGGCCGTCTGGCTTGCTACAGCAACCTGAGATTCCCGAATAGAAATGGGAAGGGATAGCAATTATAACACCCCATGTTTTAGGGTCATGTACGGCGTCAATAAATTCACTACTTACTTTTAGTATTGTACGCGTTTGCTTTTAAATCGTAAACGTTAAGTTAAATCGCGTAAGCTAAAAATTATCGTTCAATGTAATCGGGCATCAAACAATTAAATGTTTACATCAAGCAAGTGTTAAGTAATTATTTTGAGAATAATTATTAACTTGGTTCATTGTATTTTTATTGGTTACGTAAAACGTTTACGTTTCGCGATAAAATACGTTTAGGCATACCCGAAACCACAAAAACATTTCTACGCTTCAAAAAATACCCAGGTTCATACCCAATACCTAAAGTATTATAAATGTAAAAATGCATTTTTACACTTGTTTATGATTTGGTAAATTTTTATATATGTCATATGAATGTTGGTATCATATTATAATGGGAATATAAGTATTGTACATGTGTGGATTATGTATAAAAAGTATATATAATCAAGTTAACTAAAAAGTGTACTTATGAAAGTTCATGAAAATATAAGTATGTACACATTTGGATCTTGTGATTTTTGGACAATATATGGACTAATCATGGACTAGAGACCCTAAGGATGTAAGACATGTGATAATGAGTGTTGTAATGGACTTTTAACAAGGTGAATAAGTTTAAAAGCTATTAACGGATTTATAAAAGATACGTAATTTACAAGTTATACGATAATAAATGGATTTATAAAAGAAATTTTATAAAAACAAGTTATAAAATACTTATAATATATAAGGTTTATTATTTTTTCCAGATAGTACATAATTTTAGGATTCTAAAAAAATAAGAATCCTAATTTTTGGATCAATAACGAAGGAGTTATGAATTACGCGAGTTTACGGCAATAAATACTTTTATAAAAAAATAATTTTATAAAAGTTACTGTTCATCTTAGACATGAATATTTTGAAAACATCATTAATATGATAGAACTTTTAATAACGAAGATGTGCTCGAAAGAATTACAAAATAACGGAGCTAAAACGAATAAGATACGGCATTTACGGGTTTTACGATAACCAAATCTATAAAAATAAATTTATAAACTGTCATGAATATTAAAAACCACTGTTCACCAGAGGACCAAAAATATGAAAATGTAATATTTTGATAACTCGTCTTAATATGCAAGCATAGACATAAGAAACGTAAGAAACGGGCTTAAAATGATAAAGTTACGTCGTTTTTACTAATGAAATGTTTATAAACGTTTTAGCTTTATAAATACGATTTCATGTGATATTTTGATACTAAGAAACTCACTCGTCCTTAATACATAAGTAAGGGACATAAGAAACGTAAGAAACGGGCTTAAAACGAAAAAGATACGTCGTTTAACTTTATAAATATGATTTCACAAACGCAATTAGATGGTAATGTAGCTATATAGAATTATATATGGTAGTAGTTATTCAAAATTCTTAGTACTTATACGGCCTATAATTAAAGTTAGGTTGCATTCGGCGATTATCTACCGCATTTTCTATGATATAATTTGAATATTCATATACTCAAGGTGAGTTCATAGTCCCACGTTTAACATTATAATGATTTACAAGTTTTAGGGGTGAAAAAAACATATGCATGTTTACAATAGACCAAGTGGACATTTCACATTACGATTACGTGTTTGCCTAAGTAGCGATAACCCTCTGAGCCCATTATCATGAACTGTCAATTACTGTTGTGAGCGCGAATGTTATAAATAGATCTATTTGGGATTGACATCCCCATTCGGGTGAGTCATGCTCACTATGCCAGTTTTCTAGACAACGAACGTATACCATGTTGGACATAGGATGTTGCGGGTTAGAACATCATCACGGGCAATGTTGGCAATTTATATTGCATTTCATACATGTCGAGCTTCTGTGTCATGAGCTTAGGAAAACGTAATTACATTTTATGATGTTTGCATCTGTTGCATTATCATGGGGAAATATTGTGGTCCTACATTATACATTTTATAAACCTATGAATTCACTCAACAATATGTTGACGTTTTAAGCAATGTTTTTCAGGGGATCAATAAGGCACGAGGTGCAAGGGATACATTGGTGGTTTTAATTTGCATGTCATGCATTAAAGATTTTGTCGCATTACATTTTGTAAATCTGTTATGGGCTAGAAATCTTTGTATTTTGAACAAATGAACAAGTGAAGCTTCGGGCTTTTGTAACAAACAATTTGTTAAATCCAATGTATCAATTTTAAACGGCTTTTAATGGTCGTTCTTATATATATCTTGTGTTGTTGATCTATGAAGTACCACCCCCAACCCATATTTCGCTGCGACCCAATTTGGAGGTGTTACATATTGGTATCAAGAGCCATGGTTATAGAGAACCAGGTCAAATGTTTTTGATGGACTATAACCGTTTTTAAACATTGCATTTATACAAAGGGATTTTCATGAGACATATATGCATACACTACTTGTTGCATTAGTTGGTTAAGACTAGATACATTTAGGATTGATATACATGTTATGGTATAAATGTATATTACTATAAGAGTCTTATATTAAATACTAATATAAGCTATTTTGGATTTTTAAATACAGTCATGTCGGATTTTGAGGATTCTACGGTTACATACACGGAGGTATCCAGCCCATTTGTGGATTTGTCAGATATCAGATCACCAGGAGTTGATGCACCGCTCGTGATGCTAGAGGACCCATATGCCTACGTGGTGGCCGCTTTTCAGGCACCACCATCTCTTGACTATGTGCCTGGCCCGGAGGAGCCAGAGCAGGCACCACCTTCACCTGTCTATGTACCATATGTACCTGAGCTGGTGTACCCGAAGTTCATGCCACCTGAGGATGAGGTGTTCCCAGCAGAGGAGCAACCCCTACCTGCTGCTACCTCACCCACTGCTGATTCGCCAGGCTATGTTCCTGAGTCAGATCTTGAGGAGGATCCGGAGGAGGATGATGATGAGGACCTTGAGGAGGATCCTGCTGATTATCCTGCCTATGGAGGAGACGATGGCGATGATGAGGATGAGTCATCCGATGATGACGAGGATGATGATGTTGATATTCAGGGGGATGAGGAGGAGGAGGAGCACCCAGCTCCTGCCAACTCTATAGTTGTTGCTTTATCAGTTGTTGATCATACCCCATCTGCTGAGGAGACTGAGCTATTTGAGATCGACGAGTCGGCAGCCACACCACCACCACATCCTGCATACCGGGTTACTGCTACGATATCGATCCGAGATGAGCCACCTACACCATTTTGGTCTGATACAGAGGTTGCCAGACTCCTTGTTATACCTACTCCACCACCATCACCACTTTCCCCATGGTCATCACCACTGCCTCATATTCCTTCTCCACCACTACCCCCGATACTCTCACCACTACCAGTATCATCCCACTCCCAGTATCAGCACCACTACCTTTAGCACCTCCACCATTACCTGTTAGTCCTACTTATCCATTGGGCTACAGAGCTGCGATGATCCAAATGAGAGCTGAGGCCCCATCTACTTCCCATTCACTACCGCCACATATCATACTCTCCCACACCAGAGTAGATACACCTCCATCAGGGACACTACTACTCCTACCTATACCAGCACCTACATCATCACCATCTTTGCTGCTACCCTTTGCTGACCATAGAGCGGACAGGCCTGAGGTTTGCTTACCACCTCGGAAGAGGTTATGTTTTGCTTTTGGTCCTAGGTACGAGGTCAGAGAGAGCTCGTCTGCCCCCACTGCTAGACCGACTGGAGGTTTTAGGGCAGACTATGGTTTTGTTGCCACTATGGACAGGGAGATTATGCGGGATCTAGAGAGAGATGTTGGTTATGAGATCACCGATACTTGGGATGAGATGCTGGTATGCATGCCAGGGGCACTAGCGACTGATGACACAGAGTTGGGTCGACGGATGACAGAGTTTGTCACTAGGGTTAGGCAAGACACTTACAAGATCTATGTGAGACTGGATGATGAGCAGACTGAGCGACAGCTGATGGCTGGTCGGCTCAACATGCTGTATAAGGATAGGTGTGCATATGCTCGTATAGCTCTACTAATGGAGAGAGAGGCTAGGATGTCTCGAGAGGCTTGGGGACGATCCATGGACGCTAGTGATCTTGCACGTTCAGAGGTTATGTCACTGCGTACTACTGTATTGGGTCAGCAGACAGTGATTACAGAGTTGCAGGCAGCGGACTGTAGGAGATAGGAGGCGATTACAAAGTTGCTGGAAGTGGACCGCAGGAGACAGGCACAGTTCATTGAGGTACTAAAGATGCTGAAGGCACTACATACACAGATGATAAAGTTTCAGAGATAGCAGGGACCCGCTAAAGGTCCTGCACAGCCAGATGCGCCAGAGGAGGCTGGTAGCAGTTCATAGATCATGTTATGGCTAGTTATTTTGTTCAGCCTACTAAGTATTACGGGTAATTCCCGGCTAGTATGGATTTAGGTTGTATATTTTATCTTGAAACCTAATCGTTGTGATCATTTTGTATCTAAACCAATCATGTATGTTTTCCAATTATATATGGAATGTTGGTATTATGTCATGTCTGTAATCGAATTTATTATGAATGAATGTCGATTTAGCTACACCATTGTTAAATTCAATTCAGTTGTATATTTCACTGTGTGTTGTGATCTTTCTTTACTTATTGTGTATATGTCATGTCATGGTTATGATTTTTTGAAATCTAACGAGTATTATATTTTCGTGTGAGCATAAAAGAAGGAAAATTGGCCACCGACAAAAAGAGCCGCAATGGAGCAAACACTATCCCCCAAAAACAACCAACACCACATCTGTCTCTAATGCCCAGCTTCAGGAAATGTTTGACCAAGGCGTTACTGCCGCTTTGGCAGCACTTGATGCTAACATAAATACAAATGGCGATGATAGCCATAATTCAGGAATGGGTGTTAGAAGGACAGAACGAACTGCCCGTGAATGTACTTACACTGACTTTCTCAAATGTCAACCATTAAACTTTAAAGGCACAGAAGGAGTTTCTGGTCTATCTCAATGGTTTGAAAGAATGGAGTCTGTTTCCACATCAGTAATTATACAGTTGAGAATCAAGTCAAGTTTGCTACTTGCACTCTCTATTCAGTTGCTTTAACATGGTGGAACACTCATGTCAAGACAGTTGGTCATGATGCCGCTTATGGTATGCCTTGGAAAACACTCATGAAAATGATGACTGACAAATATTGTCCTCAAAATGAAATCAAGAAACTGAAAATAGAGATTTGGAATCTGAAGGTGAAGGGTACTGACTTGACAAGTTATACCCAACGCTTTCAGGAATTGGTTTTGTTGTGCGAGAGGATGTTTCTCGAAGAATCTGATAAAATTGAAAAATATGTCGGTGGTCTTCCCGACATGATTCATGGGAGTGTAGTGGCGTCTAAACCAAAGACAATGCAAGAAGCAGTTGAAATCGCAACCGAGCTAATGGATAAGAAAATCAGCACTTTTGTTGAACGTCAAACTGAGTCCAAGAGAAAGCAAGATGATAACCAACAACAACAACAACAAAACAAGAGGCAGAACACTGGCCGAGCCTACACTGCATGATCTGGTAAGAAGAAGTCATACGGGGGATCTAAACCCCTAAGCGCTAAATGCAACTATCACCATGATGGTCCATGTGCTCCCAGATGCCACAAGTGCAATAAAGTCGGCCATCTGGCCCGTGACTGCAGGAGCACTGCAAACGCCAACAATGCTAACAATTAGAGGGGCACTGGGTCAGGTCAGAAGCCTACTTGTTATGAGTGTGGAGCCTAAGGGCATTTCAAGAGGGATTGTCCAAAGCTGAAAAACAACAATCGTGGTAACCAAGGTGGAAATGGCAATGCACCAGCGAAAGTATATGCGGTAGGCCGTGTAGGGACAAACCCAGACTCAAACGTCGTTACGGGTACGTTCCTTCTAAACAACCGCTATGCTTCTGTCTTATTTGATACTAGTGCCGATAGAAGTTTTGTATCCACTACATTTAGCTCCCAAATTGATATCACACCAACTGCATTAGATCACTATTACGACGTTGAACTAGCCGATGGGAGAATAATTAGGTTGAACACTATCCTTAGGGGTTGTACATTAAACTTCCTGAACTACCTATTCAACATAGACTAAATGCCCGTAGAACTTGGTAGTTTCGACGCTATAATTGGTATGGATTGGTTGGCAAAGTACCAAGCGATCATTGTGTGTGTCGAGAAGATCATTCGCATCCCCTGGGAAAATGAAACTCTAATCGTTCACGGTGACAGAAGTAACCAGGGAAACGAGACTCGTTTGAACATCATCTCGTGCACTAAAACCCAAAAGTATTTGCTAAAAGGATGTCCTATCTTTTTGGCACATGTTACCATGAAGGAAACTGAAGACAAGTCGAAGGAGAAGCGACTTGAGGACGTACCAATCGTCTGGGATTTTCCTGATGTATTCCCTGAGGACTTGCCGGGTCTTCCTCCGACTCGACAAGTGGAATTTCAAATCGATTTGATACCTGGTGCTGCACCCGTAGCCCAGACACCTTATCGATTGGCACCTTCTGAAATGAAAGAGTTATCGGAGCAACTGAAAGAACTATCTGACAAGGGATTTATAAGACCCAGTTCCTCACCCTGGGGAGCTCCAGTCTTGTCTGTCAAGAAGAAAGATGGATCATTCCGGATGTGCATTGATTACCGGGAATTGAATAAACCGACGGTAAAGAACCGTTATCCACTCCCAAGAATTGATGATTTATTTTATCAGCTTCAAGGGTCGAGTGTCTACTTGAAGATTGACCTGAGGTCGAGTTATCACCAACTAAGGGTTCGAGAAGAAGACATTTTGAAGACCACTTTCAGAACTCGTTACGGCCATTATGAATTTCAAGTTATGCCATTTGGTTTCACAAACGAACCGGCCGTATTCATGGACCTTATGAATCGGGTGTGCAAACCATATCTGGATAAATTCTTTATTGTCTTTATTGACGATATTCTGATATATTCAAAGAACAAGCAAGAACACGAAGAGCACCTTAAGGTTAAGTACTTTGAGATGCTTAAGAAACAGATGGAAAGATGAGTAATGCCAAATTTTCCAAGTGTGAATTTTGGATTCCGAAAGTACAGTTCCTCGGTCACATAATTGACATCCAGGGTATTCACGTGGACCCCGCCAAGATCGAATGCATTAAAGATTGGGCATCTCCTAAGTCACCAACGAAGATTCGTCAATTTTTAGGTCTTGCTGGGTACTACCAAAGATTCATCAAATGATTTTTGAAAATTGCCAAGCCAATGACCAAGCTTACTCAGAAGAAGGTCATGTTCATTTGGGGCGACAAACAAGAAGTAGCGTTTCAACTGTTGAAGCAGAAGTTGTGTAGTGCACCAATTCTAGCTTTACCTAAAGGAAGCGAAGATTTTATCGCAACTGGCGAACTTGCACTTCAGAACAAAGGTTGAGGCGTGTGTTGATGCAAAAGATAAGGTATGAATTACTATGCATCACGCCAATTAAAAATCCATGAGAAGAACTATACGACTCATGATTTGGAACTTGGAGCAGTAGTGTTCGCTCTCAAGATTTGGAGACACTATCTGTATGGAACCAAGTGTACGGTGTTCACTAATCATAAGAGTTTACAACACATTCTTAATCAGAAAGAGTTAAACATGAGGCAATGTCGTTGGTTAGAGTTGCTCAGTGATTACGATTGTGAGATTCATTATCACCCGGGAAAGGCAAATGTTGTTGCTGATCCTTTGAGCAGGAAAAAGCGAATAAAGCCATTAAGAGTTTGAGCCTTAGTCATGACTATTGGTTTGAATCTTCCTAAGCAAATCTTGAATGCTCAGACTGAAGCACGGAAACCAGAAAACATCATGAATGAAGATGTTGGAGGTATGTTGATTGAAAATTCTAAGGATCCAGAGAAACTTAGAACATAAAAGTTGGAACCTCGTGCGGATGGAACTCTATGCTTAAATGGCAGGAGTTGGTTATCATGTTATGGTGACTTGAGGACTGTGATTATGCACGAGTCCCACAAGTCAAAATATTCTATCCATCCGGGGTTTGACAAGATGTATCAAGACATGAAGAAGCTATATTGGTGGCCTAATATGAAAGCCGACATCGCCACCTATGTTAGTAAATGTCTAACGTATGCCAAGGTCAAGGCAGAACATCAAAGGCCATCAGGATTGTTGGTACAACCCGATATACCTTAATGGAAGTGGGACAACATCACCATTTAGGTGATTGTTGATTGACTCACTAAGTCTGCAATCATTGTACCAATGAGGGAAACTGATCCCATGGAGAAACTGGCAACAATGTACCTAAAGGAGGTGGTCACGAGGCATGGAATACCTGTCTCAATCAGTTGTGATCATGATTCGAGGTTCACATCGAATTTCTGGAGGTCACTTCAGAAGGCTTTGGGTACTAACTTGGATATGAGTACTGCGTATCATCCGCAGACTGACGGACAAAGAAAGAGGACTATTCAAACTCTCGAGGATATGCTGCGTGCTTGTGCGATCGACTTTGGAAAGAGTTGGGTTAACAATTTGCCATTAGTTGAGTTCTCGTATAACAATAGCTATCACGCTAGCATTAAGGCTGCACCGTTTGAAGCACTTTACGGTCGAAAGTGTCATTCACCCATTTGTTGGGCCGAGGTTAGAGATGTTCAACTCACTGGTCTAGAAATAGTTCGAGAAACGACCGAGAAAATCATCCAGATCAAGCAAAGAATGCAAGCCACCCGTGATAGACAAAAGAGTTATGCCGATTTTAAGCGTAAGCCTATGGAATTTCAAGTTGGGGATAAAGTTATGCTTAAAGTTTCGCCTTGGAAAGGAGTAGTACGTTTTGGCAAATGGGGGAAGTTAAACCCCAGATATGTTGGACCTTTCAAGGTGTTGGAACAGGTTGGATCCGTTGCTTACAATCTTGAGCTTCCGCAAGAGCTGAGCAGGGTTCATAATACGTTTCATGTATCCAACTTGAAGAAGTGTTATGTCGACGAACCATTAGTTGTTCCGTTGGATGGACTTCACTTCGATGACAAGCTTTATTTTGTCGAGGAGCCGGTAGAAATCATGGATTGTGAAGTTAAACGGTTGAAGCGAAGCCGCATTCCAATAACCAAGGTTCGATGGAACTCCAGGAGAGGTCCTGAGTTCACTTGGTAACGTGAAGACCAATTCCAGAAGAAATATCCACACCTCTTCACAACGACCGCACCATCGTCAAGTGCCGCGTCTTAAGCCTTGAGGACAAGGCTCAATTAACGGGGGGAGACTATAACACCCTGTGTTTTAGGGTCATTATACGACGTCAAAAAATTCATTATTTACTTTTAGTATTGTACGCGTTTTCTTTTAAATTGAAATCGTTAAGTTAAATCGTGTAAGCTAAAAAATTATCGTTCAATGTAAACGGGCATCAAACAATTAAATGTTTACATTAAGCAAGTGTTAAGTAATTATTTTGAGGATAATTATTAACTTTGTTCATTTTATTTTTATTGGTTGCGTAAAGTGTTTACGTTTCGCAATAAAATACGTTTAGGCATACCCGGAACCACCAAAACTTTTCTACGCTTCAACAAATACCCACAATTGTACCCAATACCCAAAATTTACTAAATATCATCATATATATGAAGCTATGGCCGTATTTGGTGTGATAGACCAAGATAAATATCACAAAATTTCTTACTTGCTATGTACTTACACCAACTCATTAAGCCTTATGTCTTTTTGACCAAAGACTCCCTTAAATCCCTCTTATGGTCCCTTTGAATCTCGACCATTTCCTATAGAAGTCTTGGACTAGTCAAAGTATTATATAAGACATGCACTAGGAAAAGAGAATTCATACACTTCACTTTTATAAGTAAAATTTAACATATCTCTCTCTCTCTCTTTGCTCTCCTTACCCACAGCCAACATCAAACACCTACCAAATCCATACCAAAAATTATTTAGCACATTTACATACATTCCTACATCATTTCTAAGATGACCTAAGGTGTTTAGAAGGATTGGTTTAAGCATTTACAAGTGTTAAAGCAAGAAAAGAGTTTAGGGTTTCTTGGAAAACTAGGGTTTTTAATTTGTGTTGCCAGCTTTAGGTTTGTCATCTCTAAAACTAAGTTTAGATCAATGTCCATCACCTCACTTTATATTAAGGTACCTTAAAACTCCTTTAATCTCTTATTTTTATGATTTTATGCAATAAATGTGTGTATATCTAATGCACCATCTAAGAACTTGGTTACAGTTGTAAAAATGGTTTTTTACACTTGTTTATGATTTGATAAACTTTTATATATGTCATATGAATGTTGGTATCATGTTATAATGGGAATATAAGTATTGTACATGTGTGGATTATGTATAAAAAGTATATATAATCAAGTTAACTAAAAAGTGTACTTATGAAAGTTCATGAAAATATAAGTATTTACACATTTGGATCTTGTGATTTTTGGACAATATATGGACTAATCATGGACTGGAGACCCTAAGGATGTAATACATGTGATAATGAGTGTTGTAATAGACTTGTAACAAGGTGATTAAGCTTAAAAGCTATAAAATCAAGTTTAAACATGTTTTTATCACAAACTTCAAAACTTTTTGTTTTAGTTCGAAAAAAGGTATTTATTTTATATTTTTATAAAACACTACATCCCATGAGGATTCCAAAAAGGTAAGAAACTCAAAAAACCGATTGATAACGAAAAAGATACGTAATTTACAAGTTATACGGTAATAAACGGATTTATAAAATAAATTTTATAAAAATAAGTTATAAAATACTTCTGATATATAGGGTTTATTATTTTTCCCAGATAGTACATAATTTTAGGATTCTAAAACAATAAGAATCGTAATTTTTGGATCAATAACGAAGGAGTTATGAATTACGCCAGTTTACGACAAATAATACTTTTATAAAAATAATTTTATAAAATTACTATTCATCTCAGACATGAATATTTTGAAAATATCATTATTATGATAGAACTTTTAATAACAAAGACGTTCTCGAAATAATGACTAAAAATGGAGCTAAAACGAATAAGATACGACATTTACGGGTTTTACGATAACCGAATGAAAAACCGATATTAACGGTTCTTTATCGATCAACTAAATTTATAAACTGCATGAACAGTAAAAAATCACTTTCATCAGGGGACAACAAATATGAAAATGAGATTATTTTTGATAACTCGTCCCTTAATACGAAAGCGTGGACCATAAGAAAACGTTAAGAAACGGGCTTAAAACGATAAAGATACTCGTTTTTACTAATAAATATTTATAAACGTTTAACTTTATAACATACGATTTCATAACGACAATTTAGATGGTGATGTATTCTATAAAGAATTATATATGTATAATTATTATAAATGCCTTAGTACTTATACGGCCTATAATTAATTAGGTTGCATTCGGCGTTTATCTGACACATTTTCTGTGATATAATTTGATATTCATTACTCAAAGTGAGTTCATAGCCTCATGTTTTATATTATTAATGATTTAAAAGTTTTGGGGTGAGAAACACTCTTGGAAGCAATTCAACAGTTTGGTCAAATTGAATTCTAGTGCAATAGATTCTTCAGTAGTCATTCTCTTGTTAGACAAAATATAATTCCTATATTTGCCTAATGAAGTGTAGCAAAGATAAATTTTGTATTATCTTTTCATAGAGGGCCCAACATGACTTAACTAACATGCTTTAATTTCGGTTCGCATAATCCTAATCAAGATGTGCAGAATTCTAAGGTTAAATGAGAGAGCAAGCAAGTTGTTGTATGTATAAGAAAGAATGAGTCATCTAAGACCTACGAGTATGCTTAAGAGTGACAATGTGTAATGTTCTACAATGAGAGTGTTCAAAGAATCCATCTTTGCACGTCTTTTATGAAAGAAATCCAATTAAGGTTATTTACCTCAATAGATCTTGTGTTTGTTTCTTTGTAGAAATAAATAATGATTAACTAAAGTTTCTTTGGGCAAGGATCATTTTTCTATTATTTGGGAGATGGTGTTGATATTAGGTTATTAAGAGAAACTTATATAAGTAATAAGGGTTCTTGGTTTGATTTTTCAGAAATGACATCCAAGTCTTGCTTATCAAGTTGGAGTACTTATAAGTTTCCCGATGGAAATTCATAAGTAGTCAATCCTACTTAGAGTGTGTTAAGTTTAGCATGTATAATTTGACCATAGCTAATAACACAAACATTTGAACACTTTAGACTCAATGAAACATCTTCATTGCAAGTGTGAGTTGCAATTTGATGACTAATCTTGTTGTCTTGCAATCGACTTCGTGATTTCATGTAATAACCAAGGATGGTTAAACATGTAGACTCAGAAAAATATATATGGTCATTTGATTGATATTTTCATGATCTAGATAAATCCTAGTCTCGATTTCATGTTCATATTCTAATTTTGTAATTAGATTGAATAGTGAGATTGATTATCGTTTGAATAATAATCATCTTCATATTCAAAATCCTCTTACGATCACCTATTGAAAGAAAGCACAAAAATGGTTTGTGGAATATGTTCAATTCTTCCTAATCCTAACCTTAGATGGTTAAAGGGTTCTCATTTGGTGAAGAAGAAATATTATGCTTATTTGATAAAGTAAGAGAGAGTTTTGATGAGAAGATAGTTTGAGTTTTGAGTTGTGCTTTTGAATTGTTTGAGCAAAGTTACATATGTTGTGAATTTGCTCATGTTTGATTTTTCAGAGATGACGACTTTACCAATTGCATTGCAAGGTAAATTACTTGAATATTTTGGACAAAACATTCAAGTCGTCAATCCTACTTCATTGTGTATTTTATGCATATATTTGCCAAATATTTGGAACACAACTATTGGACAAGTAGACTCAATATGACATCATCTACACAAGTGTGAGTTATGATCCGATGCATATTCTTATCGTCTTGGAAAGGGATGTCGTTATTTTCATATCAATCGAGTGTGATTGAGTATGTAGGTTTAAGATAATATCTCTTGTTATATTTTGATATAATCTTAAAGCTAGACAAATAAGAATCCGATTTCTTGTCCATACTCGAAAACTTGTCAATTAGATTCGATAATAACATCAATCATAGTTTGAATAATGAGTTGATATATATTCGAAATCTTTCTTGACCCTCACGAACACTCTTTTAAAAGAAGACAAATAAAGATTTTCATAGTGTGTTCCACTAATCCTAAGACTAGTTGTAAGTGTGAGGTTGATGAATAATGACAAGTTAATTTCTTACTTCAAGATTGTCATATATTTTGCGTGTGCGAAAAACTATTTGTTGTTATGCATAGTATGCATAGTTTTTGACATTTTATTAGTATATGAATGATTTTTCTAACCATTTTAATACAACACACATCTTTTGTAAAACACTATATGTTTATAAAAAGAATATAATTATGTGTGTGTGTTAGAACAATGCAAGCACAAACAAAGTTTAAAAATACATTTACTTTTACTTATTTTTCCACACACTTGACAAACTATTGAATTCTTGTTTAAACAACCTGAGGCCAAACAAGGCGAGGCGATGAAAGGATTTAGACATCTTGTTTGAAGTGAGTTAAAGTGTTGGAAATATTTTAGTGACAGGTTTTAAGATGTGATCTTATTAAAAGATATTTATGCATGACAATATTTTCCAACATACTTGACAAACTATTGAACTCTCATTTCTAAGTAAGTTACCACACTCGAAGTAATTTACAAGATGTTTATGTAACATTTGTAAATATAGTGATCTATAGCTATATGCAATGCACAAACAATTTCGCAACTTAATGCAAGAGATCGAGCGTAATTCCAATTTAGGCATAACCCGAAAATCTAGTAATAAACAAATAATGTACATGACACATGTGTTTAGATATATAAGTAGCTCATTTACAAATAGTAATGATCACTTAATAATATCTATTAACAAAATTAAGACACAAGTAAACACACATAATCATTTAGCATACACATAAAGATATTCGTCGTCGTTTTGTGTATTAGATAATACGATGTATACTTAGCTTGATTTTATTTAAAAATAAAACAGTTTTCTCCCCATTTCAAAAATTAATCAAGATCGATGTTTTAAAAAGATAAATATACCGTTTTTTAAAGATACATCGACTAGAAATGCTCGACTTGAAAGAAAGGATAAACTATAAGTTTTATGTTAAAACGAAGCATAAAGTTTTGATCACTATATAGTATTTTGCATCTTTGACTGACTAAAGTTTGGAAATAAGACTTGAAAGTATTTTTAAATAAAATTAGACTCAATTACCTTTGAAAATGGCGGGTGCACGACTCACGGACCTTACGCTTGTTTTTATATGAATTTTCAAAGTTTGACAAATTCTGACGAAACAGACAGACGACCCCCAGAAAGGTAACGACCCCCAGATATATTAGGGGGCCACCTGAATATTTAAGGGACCGCCACCAGTGCTCAAAAATACATTTTTTGTACAAAATCACTCGGTGACTTAACGGAAGAACGTAGGACTTAAAAAAGCTGTTCCCGCACATGAAATAGTTTTTAGTCTCTCAATTCCTACTCTTTAAAACTTAGAAAAGACATAGTATTGATATCTGACCAAACTTATTTAGAAATTTTTCTTCACTAGTAAACCCCGTATAATTAATCACAAAAAAGTACGAATCAACAACAAAAAAACAATTCTTTTCATATTACCTCCTTCATGGGTAATTTGATACATAGATCGTATTCTATTTTAAAAACCATTTGTTTTGAAAATTAGAGCGACGTAGCTCCTGATACCAGTTGTGGAATACATAGAGGGGGTGAATACATTTTTGTTTAAAAACTAAAATACTTTTGTATCAATTACCCGATCAATAGTGACGCAATATGTAGAGTGCGAATACTAGTTCTACAGTAACTATACATATGGTAGTAAAGCATATCCAATGACATCACCATAAATACAATATCCATGACACCATTATAATCACAACAATATCTACATCAAGTCACACAATCATCCATATAATGCATATGTAGATATAAAGCGAAAGGTAAAACAAAGGCAAATAAGCAATGAGAACACAAAATTAAGCAATAAAAATAAGCAAACAAGAAATTGGCAGTTTTGAGCTAAACAAGACATATTTTATCTAAAACTTAAACTAATGATCTATAATCTATAAACTAAACATATTAAGCATTTTTAAGAGATAATAAGCATATATAAACACTAAATAAGCAGTAGATAAGCAAATAGCACTTTTTAAGCTAAAAATTGAAAATAGATAACTTACACAAGCCCTTGCTCAAAACAGTGCAAACATGCTTAAAAGAGCTTTGTCTACTAGCTCTACATTGTCAAAGACAAGCTAGTAAAAGCAATAAGCCCTTCCCTTTCTGGCTTATCTTCCCAAAAGAGCTTTTGAGTGATTTTTGAGTGAAAAAGACTTAAATTATATAAACTATGGAAAAATTTATATTGCTTAAGTTAAACAGCTTAAATGACAAACAAAAGAGATTAAGAGAGCTTAACAAACATTTTATAATATAAGTTGCATTAATCTTAAAAACAGAAGTTAACATAAAAGCTTAAATTTCATTAACTTAAAAACAAGAGTACAAGACTTTAAAGAAAAGGTACAATAAGCTGAAATAAACTAAGTTAAGCTAAAAAAAACTCTCTCCTTATGGCTTACAAGAGTCCCTATTTATATAGAAAAATCAAAGTTTTGGTCTTCGCCTTGTGCTAGTTATGTGAGATGGATTTAGAGGTGTGCTTCTTGTGTGAGGAGCTTCAAGTCATCATCTAAGCCATCCATTTTGCTTTGGCTCCAAGTTCTTGAATCATAGCCATTGAATTTGGTCCTTGTCTCATCAACGAATGAGAAATGAGAGGATTGCCAAGGTGGAATTGGCAGTTTATGGTGTGGGGCAAGGTGGGAAAGTGATGGGTTTGTTTGTTGGAGCAAAGGTTGAGGTGAGAGTGTTAGCCTTAATTTTATATAAGTCGAATAAGAATGTTATCGGTCTTATTAGTCATAATTAGTCTTGTTAAGTAATAGGCTAGTCGGGTTCAATAGGCTTGGATTGTAATCTAATATTGTCCATGTTTCGGGCTCAAAGCCCAAGAAAAGCCAAGCCCGGCCCATGTAGAAAGCCCATACGCCTACTACTTGGCATTGGGTATAAAAGGACCCTCTCCACACATGGAGAGGGTGTTGGTTACCATTTGCATAGTTTGTGTGTTTGTGTAATCTTCCACCTCTTTATTTCTCTTTAATAATCTTTCACTTTCCTTATCTCTTTTCTATCTTTGTTTGCTTATTGGTGTAGCTTATTGTTGTGAAATGGATTAAGCTTTTGGGATAACATTTGGTATAATTCGCCACGGGTGGGTATAGTGTTTGTAGTTTCGTTGCTTATTGAGCTTATTGATTCGGCTTCTTATAGTTTTTTTTTAATAGTTCGTTAGTTTTCATTTTTATAATCACTTGGCATAATTTTTTTTTTCTCTTTCATCATACGTTTTTTTTGTTGCCTTGTTTAACTCTTGTGTTGGGCCTACTGCATAGTATCATAACACGTTTTTTTTTAGCTCCTCATTTCTTTCCTACTGTTTTACGTTTCTTTAACACAAGATCGACTGTCACAACCGAACGAGTTTATTTCTATTAGCATCGAACTAGTGACATCGAACGAGTGACATCGAACGAGTGACATCGAACTAGTAGACCATCGAACGAGTGACATCGAACTAGTGAGACCATCGAACGAGTGGAAAACGTAACAAGGATCGAACGAGTAAAATACACAAGGATCGAACGAGTGTAAGATTGCAAGGATCGAACGAGTGGTTTTTCATAGGTCCGAACGAGTATTTTGTTTGAAGACCGAACGAGTACTCGTTCACGTGTTTTCGGTTTTCGGTTTCGAGTGTCGGTAATCTACGGGACTTATAACGTATACCGTTGTGTCCGTGTCGTCGTTTCGATCATCGTGGTATATTCGGTTTTCACCGACGATTAACGTACCACTCCGCGAGATCAATAATACAAAACGTATTATATCTTTTAATTTTCAAATGAAAAAGATGAAATGCATGGAGGGAATTTCGTGTTTGTAATTATACAATTTCGAAA